>VXBO01005937.1:103672-122753 GCA_013400135.1 Rhinoptilus africanus | reverse complement strand
TTTTTTTTTTAATGTAAAAGCTTGCATTTTAGCAGGTTATTACGAATTAGGCTATTGGTCTTGACTTTCTATGCTAATCTTCAGTAAACCTTTTTTCTGTGCATTTTGTTCATTATTACTATTACATTAGGAGAGCAAGGACTGTAGTAAAAGGTGCAGTGATGAGGAAATGCATTTTAAAAAAATAATTACTTGTACCGTGGTAGCACCTAGAGATTCCTGTGAGGTCTTCATTTTGCTATGAGCAAAACTAGTTTAAAAACCAGTCTTTGAAGAGCTTAATTTTGTTTTGTGAGAAGGCAACAGCAAATTGTAAGTGAGGGAAGGGAGCAAGTGACACAATTTTGATTAGCTTAATAAGTGGCAGAATTGTCTGTGGCTGCCTGAACTGTTCTTGCCTGTGTTGCATCTTACCAGCAAATAGTTAATTTAATTTCTAGGAGCAAGATCACTGCAAACAAGGCTACTTCTTTTTCAGTCCAATTTTTCATGAGGACAAGATAGTGGAAAACTAGCAGTGTTCTCAGTTAAAGTCACTCTAGCTTTGCAAAAGCAGACCCCAATACTAGTCTTGCTCGTGCAGTCTAGTAAATGCCCTGTGTATTTCCTACTTACAAACTCAATTTCAGAGCTGCTCAGAACCTCAGCTATATCCCTTCAGAACAGAGAAAAGGTATAGTTCAATTTTTAATAAGCAGCAGCAACCTGAAATTGGTGCAAGCTGCTTAGCTCTAGATAAAGCTATGACAGTTAAACCACAGTTAAAACCCCAAAGAGAGAATATCTGAGAATCAGGCGGGCATCCAAAAAACCTGCAGCATTTAATTGACTCTTGTGATACACTGTAAGTGAGGTATGACTACAGTCATATGAAACTTAAGAAATCTTCATTTTGTTTTCTTGATCTTCCTTTTATTTGAAAACAAAACTAATTTTGTTGTTCACATTTCCCATGCTGGAGGCTTGGCTACCTGCGGTGCATTGCAGTAAAATTTGAGGCTAGCCCCTC
Source organism: Rhinoptilus africanus (assembly GCA_013400135.1). Classification (NCBI taxonomy): domain Eukaryota; kingdom Metazoa; phylum Chordata; class Aves; order Charadriiformes; family Glareolidae; genus Rhinoptilus; species Rhinoptilus africanus. The sequence continues at coordinate 121,744 of VXBO01005937.1, read as the reverse complement.
TAATGAAACAGAAGATGGGTTATAACTGAAACTGTCGTATTTCCCTGCGGTAACTTTTGAAATGGATCTAGCAGCTTACTCTTGCCTTTCTTTGTCACCAGCTGCAGCCAAAAAGTGCTCCAGAACACAGGTTCCCCTGCCTTAATACTAGAAGAGCCATAGCAGAGCACTTGAATTTTACTTCCTTTTAAACTGCCCTGCCCCACTAAAAAAGACCGTGGGCACCAGAGTCAGCCCACAGGCACGGTACAGAGATGGCATTTTTTGATTAGTTATGTCTAAAGAGAAGATTTCTCTGCATCTAATTTTTTTTTCCAGCATCTTCAGTGATTGCTCTGTAAAAATAGCCCCGAGTTTGCCAGTAGGCATCTCTTTGAAGGGAAGAATAGACTTAAAGCATGGGCCTTGGAACAGAGCTGCAGGGAGAAGTCATTCTCTCAGCTGCATTTACAGATAAATTTTTTTCACATACCAGGACGCTAAAGAAGCAATTCTGTGTTCGAGTATCGGATTTGTACTACAAGTACAAAGTGAGGGAAAGTCACACTCGCAGCCTTTCCTGTAATATTCCGCTCAGACTTAGCATGGATGAATTATGGTAGTCAGACCACTGGCCTGGTCTTCCAGGCTTTCTCCAAGAGTAGACAACTGTGATGCTTAAGTGCTGTTCTCTTCAAGGTAGGAAGCGACAGTATGATTTTTTTCCTCTCATATGTTTACAGCAACTTAACTTCTCTCTGGCTTAAATGAGATTTAGGCACTGAAAAGTGTAGTCTAAATGAACCTGCTGTCCTACCATTTTCCCTGACCTGGTTATGCTCTGGTTTTCTATTCTTTTAAAAGCTGCCAGGGATCTGTTAAAAGTTTTGGCTTTATCAGGACAATCTGTGAGATTTGAGTAGATAATTTTTTCTTAATTCATTTTCCCAGCTCACGAGACGTTAAACACACTGAAGTCTCTTAGGATTGTCCATATCGAGTTCATTGTCCCTTATCTAAGATGTACCAAAGCTACTTATGGCTTTGGGAGAAAGAAGAAAAAGTTTGAGACACTCAGGCCCTAACTAACAGGCTGCACTGCAGCAGTGTAGCAATAACTGCATAAAGCAAAATTATATTGCTTTTAGCTTCCCTATGTTCCCTCACTGGCATCCAGCCCATTTCTAAGCTATGTCAGAACAATTTCTATGGGTTAGTTTTCCTTGATGTCAGAGTAGCAGCTAAGCAATTAATTCTTTTTTACTTCATTCTGGAAATGAAAAAAGGCGAATAACAAACCCTTCAGCTACATTACTGGCAGTTTTTGCAAGCAAAGTAGTCAGATCTATTTCTGTTTAGATAAAACAGAATATATTTCTTCTGAGGTACAGCAATGAAAACCGGAAAATAACTGAGTTTTAAACATTAACTGCCTGACAGTGTAAGCGCAATGAACTGCTCTGCGACTTGCACTACGAAGCATTTAAAATAATTTCCAGGTACCTTTGAGAGACAGAACTGAGAAAGATTTGTCTAAACAGCCAAACGCTTCTGTCCTCAGTGTCGAGGCCAAAGATGCATTTTCAGATCACACCCACAGCACTGTGCTTTCTCTGAGGAAGACTCTCCTCAGATAACCCTTTTGGTAACTGCTTGTCTTTTTTTTTTTTTTTTTTTAAAAAAGACAGGTCTAAAATGACTGTTTGGAAATACTTCACAGCACGAAGACTGAGCCAAGCCTTTGCTTAACATTAACAGAGCTGCTAAAATGTACAGATCTGGTCTGCAGAAAGCATTCCTTTAGCCTGCTGATTCCCTGTGAGTGTCTGGGTGTCTGCATCAGGGCATGATGCAGGAAGCCCTGAGCTGCTGCCTGGGCAGGGCAAGTTCACGGAGCCTCATATTGCACCGCGCAGATGATCTTGTTCAGATCCAGCAGCAGCACGGTCCCATCCACAAAAAGCTGTCTCAGGGCTCAAGAGCCCAGCTTTTTCTATGCAGTCTCCTGTGCATAGCTCTGCCTCTTCTGGGTATGAGCTGGTTCACGCAGCGTGGGGGTGTGAGGAAGCAATAAGGACAGTAAATAAAATCCAAATGTAAATACCAGTGAGATTTGTCCCTATAATCTCTGTCTCTGCTTTAATGAATTTTTGCTACACAAATGGCAGGCCATCGGAAGAGGCCCAGCTCCTAAAATACATTTGATGCCAAGGATCACGCCAAGTCACAACTAGCTAAGGATCTTACAGTCACAGAGGCTTTAGACATTGAACATGAATAAATATCTTGTTCTCCTCTCTTTATTCCCCAGCAATGGACTGGCATTAGGGTTATATGAACAATTTCCCCAGTTGTTTCAGCATGCAGAACAAAAGTACTTTCCTTTGTCTGATGCAAACCAAGTTTTTTCAATTAAAAAAATGTTCAATGCAAACTAAAATATTTTTTCCTTGTTTCAGGCATCTTTAACCGAAAATAAAGCAAAGGAAGCGAACCTTACCAAATATGTGTATAAAGCAACAGCTTGCCAAAAAACGTGAGATGCAGTATCTTTAAATCTATCGTCAAAAGGTGCTTTTTTTTTTTTTAAGAGAACGCTTTAACTATCTGCTTAGAGAATATTGCAATGTAACTCTCATCACAATTAACACTGCTCACTTTGAATTAAACACTTAAGCGCTCCTGACTACAACACAGGTATCCCACTTCCCAGATGAGTGCCTAGCAATTCAGCCCCTATCTTTGGCTCAATGTCACATGCAAAGCAGAAAAGCTACAACAGCAAATTTCTGCAACATGTTTATGTGAATCTCATAGAGCCTCTCCCTCACATCCAGGATTTCCTTGTGGGTCTGGTAGGTAGGAAAAGTAGGCTTAGGTCTTCTTGGGTGGAAAAGGGATTTTTCATTTCTTGGATGATCCTGGGTGGAAGCGGAAGGAACTAATTTCTTCAAATTCCCTCCCCAGCAAATTCAGTGTTAATTCTAAAGTTGTTTTGAAAAGATTAAATAAATCACTGAACATGAAGTCACCAAACCTTTAACTCTGTATTAACTAGACAACAAGAAAAGTCACCAAAGAGGAAAAGTATCCAGGAACTAACATTTGCAGTGTGTACTGTTGGTAAGATTAATTTCATTACTGGTGGGAAACCCAGTAATTTATGCCAGCAGACATCCACCTTTGTGTTCAAATAATGGGAGTAGCATAAAGAGTTACTTCTATTCCTGGTCATGGATAGGTAGGTTGTGGCAGGCTTCTCTTGCTCATCATAATACCAGCCACGCTTTGGGGTTGGTTTCAGGGAGTGCTCATCTCTCAGACAAAAATATATTACTTTTTCTTACTCCTGTGGATTATGATCAGTGATATCTGCTTTGTTTGAACATACGGACATTCAGGTTTTTTAGCACCTGTGATGTGAACACCACCGATCTCCCATGATAAGCAGGCTGTTACAAAGACTACCCTTCTGTTCACCTCAAAGAGGCGCGAACAAACTGAATTGTCACTTACTACCCTCAGAACTGGAGCCTCTTTATTGTGGTTTCTAACCCTCTGCCCATTAGACAGCTTGTCACGGTCAGGCTGCCAGTTCGGGCGGGTAATTTGGTCAGAAAACCACTTAGTTCAGCAATCCAGGGAACCTTGCCTTCGCTTCTTGTTTGTGAGTAAAGACAAATTGACAATGTCTTTGACCTTTTTGTTAATGCCAAGTGTATTGCTGAAGAATTTCAGCTGTATTGTAATGTGGAGAGTTTACGTTTTTGTTTCTTGGGAGCAAAGCAGGTGGCTCTGAGCACCTTCAGAAGTTGCCAGAAGTCTCCGCTGAAGCCCCACCAGTGTTTATACCTCGACAACTACAAGGGCTGTTTGAGCATGATGCCTGCCTTCGGGGCTCACGGGGGGAGCAGGGCCAAGGCAGGATGTGATGGCAATATAGCAGCTCGAGGGAAGGAGGCAACACTGATAAGGTCCTTGCCCAGAGAAGGGGGGGCCCCACGTGGGCGAGATGGTAGAGTGCTATTTACACTTTCGCACTCCCAGCTTGTGATAAACAAATGAACCTGCATTTCTCACGAGTGGGGAGCATGTGAATGTACTTGAAAATAGCATCCGAGGCTCCCCGTGCAGCGGGAGGCTGACAGTGGCTGCCCCAAAGCCTGCCACAGGCACTTGGTGAGGCTCTGATAGCATCCCTTCTGTTTGCGCACCCGTTTGCTCCACAGCTCGCAGAGCAGCCGGTCCGCCCAGCTCTACCTGAAGCCTCCAGCTTAGCAGAAGACCTTTTCTAATGAGAGGGGCAAAACATAATTCTTTGGTGGGAGCTCTTGCATCCCTTTGAAAGAACTTCATATTCTCCCTCAGATATTTCCTTCTTGGTCCCAGAAGAGGGTAGTGCTGATGGAACCAATGCCTAAATATCAGATCATTAGGTATTTTTTCCTGATACTACGAAATATACCTCTCTCCTGCTTTGTTATATAGCCTACACTCTTTTAAAAAGGGTATGCTCACCACTATAAACACTTTTTTTTTTTTTACTTTCACTGCCTATTGTTGTTTTCAAATGCCCCATTTTGCTGGTTTGTGTGCCTGCCTTTAACTGAAAAAAATACACATCAATCTGATAGCCCACTAATCTTCCGCTGCAGCTCCGTCCACTGAGTCCCAGAGACTCGCGATTTTTGTTTATGCCGAGTACACTGCCAAAATTAAACTCCTGCCAAACCATGGAATTTGTAAGAACCATGGTTGTTGTTCTAAATGCAAGGGATTGTCTTGGCTTATTTTGCTTTTCACAACATAAAGAGCTTTTCATGCAGAGGTTTTTTTGTGTGAACTCTGCCTTTTACATTCTCTCCAATACCTTTCTTACAGCATTTTGAATTTTCTAGAAGAGGAATGCCCAGCCTTTTCTTAGCAATAAGACAATAACTTTATGACTCCCTATTGCATGTATAAAGAGTGTAATGGAGCAGTTTCTGCTCCAGTGCTCCATAGATGTATATTTAAGCCTGTCTAGGTCCCTCTCTCAAACCACATAAAATGAAGTATATTGTCCATAAGCTGTTGTATGGACTGCCAAAATTCTGTTTAGCAATTTTGTCCTCTTTCTAACTGTTAGTTTTAGTGCTCCAGTAGCTCTCTTTTTCTTGGCCCTGAAGCTTTGTTACTGCGTGATTTTTTTTGTGAGGGACATCAGGAGACAGCAAGTAGTAGGCGAAAACATCATTTGCCTCTTCAAACCATTTGCAACCTACCCTAGGATCTCCCAGACTTTCCATCTTCGTACAAATGTAATAGCTTTCAAATTTCTGTTACATGGTTTCATAACTGGGTTCTACTGTTTGAGCTAACACAAGACTATTTAACACATCTAGTGCTTCAAAACCAGCTATTGTCAGAAAATAAAAGTCTGTTCTGATTGCCTGCCTTTTTCTGTCATCCATTCCCTGCAGCTACAAAGTTCTGTTTAAGCCCTTTCAAACTGCCTTCGATAATCCCAGGGAAAAAAAAAATAAATCTCAGATGAGGTGTTTAACAGTACCATTTTTCCATTTGGGATATTTTTAAATTTCACTTAACTCCGAGTACTACTGTTGCTCAGCAATCATTTAAAGTCTGATACAGGTCTGCTTTGTGGAGCCTCTGATTAGAACGGTGTACCCTGAGCTGCTGTGCAAGAAAAGTGACCCAATTGTTTCAGGTGGCTGGGGCAGAGCTTCTCAACTCACTGCAAAGCCAGGGTTAGAGGGCATCAGAAAGGATGGCAGAATACCCTGCCATTCCCCCAGCTGCTAACCAAATTTTGAATCACCCAAGTCAAATGCACCAAGCCCTAGAACTTCCAGCTTTGTGTGCTGATTAAAACACACCTTTTGTTCCTGTTGAGATTTGCAGGAAAACAAAGTGAGCAGTAGTTAAACCCCTCCAAGTGTCCCCCTCCAAAACCCAGCCCTGGTAGCATAAAACTAGATGCCTAAATGTTTATACAAAACCAGGAATAAATGGATCCTGACTTTTTGAGAGCAGTCTGCAGCCAGCTGCTCACCCTGGTGCAGTCTCCATGCCACGGTCATCACTGCAGTGCAGGTCTCAGGCTGCGTCCCAGTGTCCTGCATGATATGGTCCCTCCAATACTGAGACCAGAGCACCCCTTGGCTCCTTCCCTGGGCATACAAAAGGACCACGCACACTAGTTTTCACCTGAACATGCAGCTGGGGCAGGGGTCTGGGCACACAAAGCAGGGTTACAAACTATGGTGTGGAGCCCACCTGCCTCAGCTTTGACAAAAATGTTGAATTCAAGGATCATGAGCATTCTTGAGGCACACACAGTCTCTCAAAAATCCACAGAAGAGTTTAGTACCCCATCTTTAAAGCTTTTAATCTTTAATAACCTTGACATTTTCACAGCAGGCCTGCTCCCCTGCTTGTAGAAGGTGACAGCTGCCATCTCCTTTTGAGGACAAAGTTCAGGAGGGTCCTGCACGGGAAGATGTAGCCAGCCCTTCACCCAAAATCTGTTTTTCTTTCAGGAGGTTTATAAAGCTTTCTGGAATGGCAGAAGCTTGGCTGATAGCATATTTGCCTGCTTAACTGTCTCTGCTCTTCTCTGATATCAAAGGAAATGAGTGTTTGTGGGGAGGGAGGAAGAGGACGATGGAGGGAGAGAGAAGAAGAAGATGAGTTAAGTGGAAGTGGACAATAAAAGCAGCATTTCCTGGTATCAGGAGAGTTTTGGGTGGGTAGGCCAGCATGTACAATATGGTGATAAAGTACTAGCATGAGAACCAGAGTCCAGTGAAGAACAAGAGCCACCCAGACCACAGGAAAGGATCTGCACTTACAACGTGTCTCAGATGGAGCTCTGCTTTACAGAGGTTATACTCATTAGCTTCACACCAGGTTAGGTTTCCAACGGAGAAAGCCAGGAGGCATTGGTTAGCATATACGTATTGTTATCTAACTGGAAGATCTTTGGATGTGTTTTCTGCTGAAGCTGTAGCATGAGGGTCCTGAGTGACAATGCCTACCCAAATTTAAGACGCTTAAAGCTTTTTCAAAATGTATAGATTCGTACAGACATTTTATGTCTTCCCATTACTGGAGGAATATTATTGCCTTATCTTTGTATAAGTGGTGGTAGAAAGAGGAAAAGAGAGAAGAATTAAAAACCTGTCTCAGAGTGTCTGGTAGAACATATGCAGCCATTGTCAAAGGACACAACATATCTACCTTTAAATCAGTTCATTAAGCAATTCAAATTCCCCACTGTATCAACTGTTTAGTACTACAAGCAATTACTACACTGGCCTTTCTATGATCTCTGAGCTCCATTTCTTTCAGCAATGTAATTATTGAAGGCAAGATTTTTTTCACTTGCACATTCTCAAATCAAGAGATAAATTTAAACTTTTTTTTTTTTTTTTAAACTCTCTTGTCATGCTTGCTGACTCTGCTTTGTAATCTTTAATGGGATATGGCATATCAAGCTACTGGAGAAATTGCTTATACAGACAATCTCTGAAAAAAATCCAGTTTCCTCAAAGAAAGCCCCGGTTAGCAGTGCATGAAGAACAACACAGTATATGCCTACAATGAGAAGCCAAAGTAAATTATCAGTCAAGAAGGAAATGGTCGTACAGATCTGTCTAAACTACAGGTGCAGGGGCTCACATGACATCAGCTTATGCAGCCCAGAATTACATTGCAGCTATTAGAAGAAACTGCAACTCTGGCTCGCCTGGAGGAATCCCTCAAGTGACAAATCTCCCCCTGAAGACTTCTTTCTCATACTAGTCAAGTGCCCTGAATTTGAATGGAGCTCTAAGTTACATGCAAATCTTCATTTCGTACTTTAGTAGACAGAGTATGCTACTAGCACAACCAAACTGCGCCACAGAAGATGCAGTTTTGCTATTGCAGTTATGCATAGACCAAAACAGCATGCCCCAGGCTTGGAGTTGCTGACGGAAGGTCTGAGAAACTCCTTGCACTGGGGTCTTCCGCACATCAATCATGATGAGCAACTTGTATCTCCTAAGAGGGCTGTTGTCAGAAACCTGCCATGAAAAAGTGTCAAAGAGAAACTAGTAAGGGAAGGGAGCCACGTTAACTGACTTTTCCTACCATCTAAAGAAAAGAAGAAAAAAAAATTACCATATGCTATATGGCTCTTGGATTTCTGCAGATGGTACCTTCTGTTGCACAGTTGAGAGAAAGACGGATTTTACTCAATTTTTACATAGATCCTACAAAATTGGCGCGCATCCCTTGTATGACAAGTAGATAGGTTTACTCCTCTTTTGAATTTTACCCATTTTCTCTGCGTACCTGTCAGCTGCACATTGCGTTCTGTACTCTACCGCGGTGAGACAGCACGATGCTGTGGGGCAGCTTCTGGGTATATGTACGGCTCTTCAGCCTTTTTATGCAAGCAGCTTCCAGTGACTCTTGCTGTAGGAGAGTATTCCATGCAGGCTGGAAATCTCTCTCTACCTTTCCTTCTCCACATGGCTCTGAGTTTGTTAATGATCACATTTAAGATAATTTGGTGCCAGCAGCTAACTTTTAGGGCTGCTCAGTGAATATGCTGTATCAATGTAGGATGAGTGGGTAGAATGTTTTCTACTGTTTTACTTTCTATGGGAAAATAGAACTAATCTGTTGGTTTTAACAGTTGTGCTGTCACTGGTATGGCCACAGTGATAAAGAATAAATTGTTCAGTCTTGACAAGAGCTTCGTCAGCAACGGCAAGATTGCTCATTAGATTTCACAGCATACGCACTTCAACTACATTCTGTGCATCTGTGGTACTGTCAACTGTTTGGGATATTTTTTATATATATATACACACACACAACGCTTTCTTTGACTTCAAGCTTTGATGCTTGTGGCTTAGTTTATAAACAAACAGGATCCTGAATCTTGACATTTTACTTCATTTCTAATGCATAATCCTCAGTAGTCTGTCTGGGACCTAGTGTGCTGATGAAAGTCACTCCGTTAAGAACCACAATATCACCATGAAATGACTTCTTTGCAAGAGTCTGCATAAAATAAATTTTACTGGTTGATTTTACTTCATTATTTTCAAACTAAGATGGGCAGTTGTTTTCATGCCAAATGTTTCTGTAAGTCACCTGCATTATGATGTATTAAAGCATTTATAATTTGATAGTCAGCATTAAGAGCAGGCAGATGACCAACAAAAAGTTTCCATGTCACTCCACAGTGCGTTATATTAATTAGCGACAAAAGGCATTTTGCATTTTTCAGCAATAATGGGTCCAACTAAGCCTACAAGAAAGTTTCTGTATTAATTCTGAGTGTTCTGCCTTCAGACTTCTCTCAAGCCACATATGCAATGGTGGCTAATGTTCAGTGCTAACTGTAGATGGACAAAGAAACAGGCCATTTTACAAATGCTTTCAGTGAGAGCCTTGGAATTACCTTCTCAAAGGACAGAACAAACATGAGAGGCATGACATCTTCCTCTCATGTCATGAGTCAGAACATAACATTGAAATATTTTCTCAAAAAAAGCTTCAAGGCTATTGTTTAGAGGAACGGCAGAAAATATTTTCTTCAGGAAATAATATAAAGCATATTCTGTGATCCTATGGGTGCACACAAATCTTGTAATGAATGTTTTGAGGGGAAAAACACACCTTTCAATGACTTTCACCATGTCCTGGGATTCACCTGACCTACAGTCTTTAAACCAATTACCAATATGTGGCATAAGCACCACTAAACTTTACAATAGAGTTATTTTTCCTAAACTTTCCAGACAGGTTCATTACTTTCTTTCTGATATAAAAGAAGAATTGAATCCACTGTCATCCCTGTTGTCTGACAAAGACTAACTCACTAGTTTGTATCACAAAATCACAGGGTGATGAATCATGAAGAAATGTGAGGCCTGTGTTTAGAAGCTGTAGATTAATTTGCAATAACTTGATCAATTCAGCTCACTTCCTTAAGCATTGATCATAAAATCCCAGAGAACGGGTGTCATGCAAGTGCTTATTCTTATTTTTCTCATACTGAAGTCTTTGCTGTTTTAGACCTTATTTGGAGAGACATGAGGAAATTCCTTGTAAGCAAATCAGGCACTATATTAGAATACCATACCGACAATACTGGCTCAACAGCTAATGAGAAATAAGGCAATGTGATTCATAAAGGGCTTTTATCATATGGAATACTAGATTGTCAGCCCTGTGGAAAGCATCTATTCTATTGTTGAATTGGGTTACAGTTTTGTTTTTTGGCAGATGCCACCGCAAGTAAACTTTTTCATAGTTTTGGTGGTCAAGAACTTTAAGCATCCAACCAACCACTGATCCTGTCAAAAAGGTTGTCTGAGAACATCTCAATCCATCATGAATGGATAAAGAGTTTTACTTATCTTGACAGTGTCATACTGATACTGGATTATAAAATCAACCTCAGCAGTTATAAAGTATTTTTTTTTTTAAAAAGCAATCAAAATATAAAATCAACATGTTTTTCACAAGTATTCTACCACTCATTTTTTATAGCTATGTTTGATTTAAAACCATTCCTACTGAGCTACTGAGAGTTAGATAAATTTGCTAACAGATTCCTATATTCTAAATTATATTTACAGTTTTCTCATGACAAAGAGACCCTCTATGTCCTTCTGGACATGAGCTTTGCACAGTGCTGTCCTGTCTCAAATTTAATGAAGCCATCAGGGTCTTCCTGACTGTAACTAAGTTACAAGAAGAGAAGTCTTTGTTCTCTGTAAACACAGTCCATTTAGCAGTAGAATAAGACATTCTAATCAATGAGAATTTAGTTATCTTAAATACGGCTGTTTTATATTTTTTGAAATTCAGTATAAAAGAAAATCTCAGGGAGCACTAAGACATTCTCAAATTCATCAGAATTCACTGAAAATAGCCTTTTTGCTACAGTTTCAGAATGAGCCAAGAGTGCTGGCGTGATAAACTGCTCCTATTGCCTTCATGTCACCAGCACTTAATTTTGCCAAATTGATTTATCTTGAGGAAGTGTAACAATTACCTGAACACAATGTTTCCTGTATTGTCATGAATTGCCAAGGCAGGTTGGAGAGTGATGTGTCCCACTGCTGCACCATTTTCAATTTTGTGTGTGGTTTTTTTTTCTTTTTTTTAAGTTTACTCTTTCATCAATATTTCTACTTGTAGGTAACTTTTTGGAAGTAGGGCTTTTCTTTAGACCATACATCAGTCTGAATACACATCAAGCCTTTCTAACTTTGCTGAATTGTACTATAACTGACAAGACTTACGCGATTTCCCTTTATTAGGCAAGGAGATGGCCTTCAAGTAATTTACCTAGCCAAGCCAGAAGATTCAGTGTCCTAAATTACTGAACAAGCAGAGGTTTATTGCAATATCTTGTTCTGATGTTAGACAGCAATACCCATGTACCTGCTTATTTTTAACAAAATTGCACAAAATTCTCTATTGATAGTAATGGCATTAGAACAAGTCAGTAATATGCTGAGGGATAATTACTAATTTTCATCTCATTTAATATATTTTACTTTTCCCCCCATGGGGTCAGTATCTCTGGCTGACAGTCTGTCTTGCAGTTTTATTCCAGTCACACATTTCACACCACATAAACGTCTAAGTGATCTTAACACGCATCAGCAGTGAAGACCAAGGAGGAGACTTGGGTCACTCACAATGCCACCTGGGTTCACTTAGTATTAAGAAATGAGTGCTGTGTAGGGGGAAGGGAGTGATATCATTATAATATAATACAGTACCATATGGTTTATCAGCAGGTCAAGCTTTATGCTCTGATGATCCCATTCATGATTCAACAACATAGTTTTTTATTACAGTGATCATATTAGTGAGGAAATTAGACTCCTCCAAGTTTAAGATCTTAGAATGCAAAGCCCATTCTGAATGCACAGAATAAGCATAAAATTAAACTTATAGCCATGTAAACTCTATATTCCTGATCAGTTAAAGTAGCTTAGCAGTTAATATTTACAGATGAGCCACCTCCTCTCACCATTTAAGTATATCAGAAAGACTGTCCTATGAATTCCAATACCAGATCTCATTTTCCTTGGCTGATCCTGCACCAGACTGACAAGATTGAAACGTTCTTTTTTGATTGTTGATGTTCTATTAATGGAAAATAAACTTAGATTTAGCAATTTATGCTTATGTGCAGTTTGCTATACTGATTGCGATTTGATATTCATCAGTTTCCCTTAAATTATTCTAAAGAACTACTTGATAGCAGTCAGTTCTTCCCCAGCTGTGGCATGGCACAGCTGGAGCAGTCACTCTGTGGGAATCTCAAGCCTTCCTTCTCTATAATTCCAAAGGTATTCAACAAGATCTTCAGCTAAGATTCTTAAAGAAACTAGCCTGCCATGGGATAAAGGTCCTCAAATGATCATGTAACAGGTAAAAAATAGGAAAACAGAGGTTTTGCAATAGGAGAAGGTCACAAAAAAAAAATCCCTTAGGAATCTATATGGGGACATGTTCCGTTCAACATATTCAGAAGTGACTTAGAAAAAGAACATGCCATGCGATGACAAACTTTGCTGAGAAGTCTAAATTAATCAGGTTAATGAAGACAAAGATTGACCACGAAGAGTTGCCAAACACTGAACAGAAGTGTTATAAAGAGGCAGAGGCGGGGTACAGTGTAGGTAAAGCACCATTCATCAGAAAAACCAATAACTTTACATCCACTGTGATTACTTTTGAGATGACAATCACCGCTTTGAAGCAAGGTCTTGGTATTGTAAGAGAACTACGAAAATGTCAGTTCATTGCTCATCAGTGGTCAAAAACCAAGTGGAATGGCATTGACCAGTTATGAAAGGAATAGTGGATCATTGTTATGCAACTGTATATGTTTATGATGCACCCACATTTTTAATATTACATCAAGATCTGATGCCCCTGCCCCAAACTTGTCCCTAGAATCATAACAGAATTGTGAAAGTTAGAGATGGATATCAGACCCCTAAAAATCATGGGTAAAATAGTAAGAGCGTGGATAGGGAATGACTTGAATAAAAGAGCAAAGAAACAAAGGTGACAGATAAAAAAAATAAAGAAAGTGTTAGCCCTTTAAGTAAGGCATAGTTGAACTGTGGAATTCCTTGTCAAAGGATGTTATGAACACCAGAGGTTTACCTAGGTGCAAAAAGTGACTGAACACATTAAAGAGAAAGAATCTATTCAGTATCACCGTATCACCGCTGAGAGTCCCTGAGCAGTAATCAGGCTGGCTGGTCTGTCTGTTTTGTCAGTTCAGATGTTCCTGTGGCACATACCCATTTGTAGAGTGCATTGAAATGCACGATCGTGTTTATGCTGAGCCATTTACACTCCGACCAACATGATTACAACATCCTTCCCCCACCATCTGCGATACATTCCTTTTCTGTGGCAATATTTTCATTTGCCACCTTGCAGGTGTTGCTTCCTGCCTTTCAGACACAAACCAAACTACTTAACAAACAGGGGGCTTAAACAGGAAAGGAAATAATATTGCCTCAAACCCTGCTTCCTGTGTCACCCTGAAACCTCCTTCCAAGAAACAGTTAGCTACAAGCACTCTGAAAGCCACAAAAACCATCCTGCTTGATCCTTGATTGCCAGTCCCAAAAGGTGTCACAAGTAGCCACCAAAACTCAAAGTCAGTTGTTCTTCCACCCAGTAGCAAAGCTGCTGTGAAGGCCACCTACCTTACTTCTACATTCAATGCATTTCAATCTTTGGGAAACACTACAGCGAGCAATTCTGAAGCCAACACCTTTCTCTGGGGGTAGTGTGCAGGCAGCTGGCAAGTCTCTCTGTCCTCCAAGGCCAGGTGAGTTTACACAGTCCATGCTACACATATTCAGATTTCTTCATTCTCTCCACTCCCAGTCTGCTTCCTAGTGCTTGCTGAATGCAAAATTCCCTGGTAGCTCAGCTAAGCATGTCAGCCCTTCATGGCTAGTATATTAGGAGTGCTGCAGGCAATTCTTACCATCACCCCAAGTGAGTACAATATTGAATATGCCAAGCTGCTTCAACAGAGTGCAGGTTGTCAAGGGTTTAAGTAATCATTATAATTTAAGCCATCATTATTAGCAAAGGCTAAAATCTAATAATGAAAACCAGTAATGATCTTAAGCAGAGCATTTCAAGATCAGGCAACACATCTGTGTGTATTCACTTAAATGGTTCTATAGCTCTGGGCAGAGGCTCTGGCTCACCAATCACCAAACCAAAACTCTGCAGTTACTCATACAACATGAGCAGCTTCATCAGGGACACAGCAAGCTTTTCCTTCACACAGTCCCCTCTGCCAATCCCTTGACCTTGAGGGACTTAAAACCTCACAGTTATTTCTAGACATTAAACAATTGCTGTAAAAGTTTTCTAGGCCAGTCCATAATTAGAGAGATGTCCTTAGATCCACATGAAAACAAAAATGCATTTCCCTTGTTGGCTGAGCTGAAGAAGTGACTCTTGCTTTTGCTTTACCCCACCATAGCATCATTTGCTGCTGGGGAATGGTGGTGGCATTCAGAGCACCCACGCTGCTGGAAGAGATGTCACTCTGCCAGATAAATTTTCACATCCTGTTCTGTAGCACATAGAAAATGATTTCAGAGCATCCTAGGGCGAGTGACCACTCTGAAGATGCTGGAAGATGCACTTTATTCCAACAGAGAGACATTTCTGCCAGCAAGAAAATACTAAGCATTTCCAGAATAACAGAGAAGCCACTACCATGGAAGTACAGAGCAGAGAAGCTTTTGTCTCAAACAGACTATTTAGAAAAAAATGCATCCTGCATGGTTACTGGGGCTTGGAAGTACACAATCAGAAAGCCAATATTGCATGTTGCAAAAAGCTGGTATGCAACAGTTCAGACCTGCACATCTCTAAAATATTTTTGAAAGTAATAAATTGATTTCTAGTTAGTTAAAATATTAATGTAATTCTCATAAGCATGGTATAATTTAAAAACACTTAGTACAGTGTAAACAAAATGACTGCATCTTATCTGTATTCTCATGCGAGTTGGACCGGTGCCTAGTTGTGCTCCGGTTATCTCGCATCAGCACGTTACCATGTGACAAGCAAACGGCAGATCGTTGCCCACAAGGACTCTCTGTCATGTCTCCCAGCGAAAAGGAGCCATAAAACTTTCCTCAAATAGACATCAGCGCATTCCTCCACAGATGGGGAATTATGCCGGTTCCAAACACACTCCTGCATCCCAAAGAAGGAATATACCAAATGGTAATAAATGGCTGCAGGGTTATTTCAAACCAGCATAATTAATTAGCTCAGAGGCTGAACACATCCCCAGCTGGCCCTGGGAAGCAGAGGAAGGATATAAAGGTGGTGTTCCCACTTGTTTAGTTGGTCCTCAGTGTATTCTTGTCGTTGGGTTGCAAGGCAGTGCTCATGGGGCTGCTGTGGAAGATAAAACTCACAGGTGAGGAGGGAGAGAAAAGCGTACATGAATCTTGAAACCAGGAGCTGGCTCTGCCTGTAAATCTGCACCTAGATATGCTACTATTTAGCATGCTGCAGGCTGGGTAAGTGCTTTCTGGTACATAGATGAGGCCAACATCCAGCCTGGGACTGTGGCAAGGACAGTAGGGCACTCTGTGTGACATGTAAGACTGCGTTGCACTCAGACTTTGAGGATGCTTTTTTCTGTAGGTGAATGGCTGTTCTGTGAAACAGAAACCCAATCCTTGTTAAATCTGTAGGTACTTTTGCTGACAGTATCTCCTATTTAACTCTCATCCTCTTTCCCTACTCTGATAGCCCCCCCAGGCTTCCCTTCTGAAAAGATGGATGTTTCACTGCTCTCCCGTGACAGTCCCTCAATCCCACAGCTGTCACCAGTCAGTGGAGCAGCTCCACCGCTCTCAGATTGCATACTCCACCCTACAGGTTACAAAAATCAGTCTGCAGGAGCCTGTGAAGTGCAAAGCCAGTTCAAGCTTCATCATTCCAGAAGAGGAGCCACATAGCTGGCTGCTCTTTACTGCATACTGTTTTCTCCCTTCCCCTTCCTTGGGATGGGGCCTGAAAGCTGCAGTAGTGGCAACTGCTGCTACCAGTTTTTGCCGTATGAAGTGATTGCTTTTGAACAAAAAGCCGACATAAATTTATTCTTCGTGTCAAACCCTCAGCTTTAGTTTAGACAAGTTTCTAGTCAATAACTTAAACACATTTTTCCTTTGGATAGGGGAAAACACCTTAAAAACAATCATCAACAGCTACAGAATCAGCACATAAAGTGAATTAAAGAAATGTATCTTCATATTTGTAAAGCTTCTGTTGAAGATTCAAATTTATTTTAAAATGTTTTTGTGAAGAAGTGTTTCTCAGTATTTTCTCTTTGAGAGCTAAATAGGATTTTCCTACTCTCCCTTTTGACTTCTCATTTGGTGGGCTGGGTCTTCACACAGCTTCCCTCCATGTGTTTTGAGAAAGTTGCATGAGGAAAGGTGTGGAATTTTCTCCATCTTGATCTGTAGATTTGAGTGATCCCCAAAACAATGTTTTATATAAGTTATCAGCACTGGGAGTGGGGGGAAGAAATTTTATGGCTTTAAAAAGATCCTCTTAATCTAAAATACAGTGATGGTCAATCCCATACACTACCTGGAGATTTGAGGTTTGGTACCCACCCCAGCATATAGTTGGATATGAGTCCTTGCTCATTTTAAATTAAGCTTTTACAATTACTTTTGCCATAGTATACAAAGACCTCCCAGAAAAGCATCATGCCAGCCTCATTATTTCCTTATTTTTGTTCCCACATCTCCTGCCCCTGCTATTGTCTATTTAAACTGGTCAAACTTTTAAAATTCACTTGTTTAAGTAGGAATCAGGTCAATAAGCATTTGCATCAGATACGTGTTAGCATACCCATTAGCAAATACATGATGCAAATAACTGCATTCTCATTTCAGAATGACTATTTCTAGCAGAGCTTTTGGTGGTTAAGACATGTACAGTTTTAGATGAAGAGTCATTTACCTTTACCTGTGTGCCATTTTCCACCATCTCTATTTTTTGATTCTTAAATCAGTCTGTACAGAAAGGGTTCAGCATACTTTTCCAGCTACTCAGTCTTCTGCAAAATACAGCTGCATTTAAACTGGGGCTTTGAGGAGCTATTTTAATGTGGCTAATTTATTCTATCCTCACTGCTAATGAGGACTCACAAATTAAACTTTCATTTTATGAAAATCTGGTATAATGTTGATTTCTGTTTCTCCCTTATGTGTATTTTAGATTCAACCATCCCCGTGGCATCAACTTCTTTTTACATCTTTGTCTCATCTCCTGATTCAGTTGTTCCAGCAGATAAATCATCTCCTTGCTTCTGCCACAAGGTCTTCATGTTTGCCTTCACCTCAGGGGTTCTCCTCTTCCATTTCATTCAAAGAGCTCAAGGACAAGGTCCTAACCTCCAGTTCTTCTTGCCAGAAGAGAAAAATTAAGATTCCATCATCTTGAATCTCCTTCTAGATAATTGAGGAGATACTGCTGAAAAAGCAAACAGTTTTGATAGCAGAATTTTCCACATTTGCAGTGGATTTGGAGGAAATTTCGTCTGCAGAACAGTACTTCTGTGCAGGCTTCTGCTGGTTCCTACACCAACAGACAGGTCTTGGAGATAAAATGCAATTCTGGGTCTCCAAGGCAATGTAGGTTACTATGGTCCAGGAGCTGCAAATTATTAAGAGGCAGGTGGCAATCATGGTTAACGCCATTCAGCACCTGGTCAGATTCTGGACAATGCCTTCCAAGCCTTAAGGATGCCTCTAGTTACTTCTAATTCTCAGGATGACTACAGTAGGCTCTTTTCCAACTTTGTGCCATTATTCTCTCGTAATACATGTCACACAGGCCATCAGATTTCATTTATAGTGCTCAAGTAATTACAATCAGAAACAGAGCTGTTGAATTGAGTTCTCTTGAAAATAAACTTCTCACATCTTGTCCTTTGCACTTTGCCACAACCAAAACTGTCAACATGTCCCCATTGTTCAAGAGTTT
>VXBO01005937.1:68999-103642 GCA_013400135.1 Rhinoptilus africanus | reverse complement strand
GTTACCCCCTTTGCACTCACAGGGCACCACTGATAAGAGCCTGGCCCCATCCTCCTGACACCCACCCTGCAAGAACTCGCTGTGTGTACAAGACAGATATTTGTACAGTCATATCTGCCTGGGTGTTACTTCGCTATCTGCACAGTCTTTGCGTCTGTGGGTCGTCTATCTCCTGTTCTTCTCATAAGCAGAAAAATAGAATCATAGAATTGCTTTGGTTGGAAGAGACCTTTAAGGTCAAGTCCAACCGTTAACCTAGCACTGCCAAGTTGCCACTAAACCATGTCCCTCAGCACTACATCTACATGTCTTTTAAATACCTCCAAATAGAGATGTCAGTTCAGCTAAGCATCAGGATAGTAGTGGGGAAATACATAAAGGGATAGTATGAAGGATGCCCATGGGCAGCTATAGGAAATAGCAGGCAGGAGGTGGAAGACTTAGGATCAAAAGCTAAAAAGGACCCAAGTGAAATATCTATGAAAATGTTTATCACACCAAGAGGGAAACCACTTCCCTAAACTTGGAAATATTCTATGCAATACAAAACCTGATTTATAGCAACTCTAAACAAATCTCTACTTTTCTAAGTGATGTATTCTTAAAGCATTATTTTACAATTTGTTTTTCAAGCCACAGACTAAATAGTCTCTGAAGCACTGTGTTTTACAAACCATAGCCTTGCTGTCCTTCTACAGCAATCAGAAATTTTCCTGCTGGCAGCTTGCCAGTATATGTTCTGCATACCTTCATAAAACAGTTGTCAGTTTCTTCCCTGGCTACAAAAGCAAAACAGAATAGACGAATTTTCCATTATACTCAGAGGGAAGCAAGGGCAGAGGAGTGATGCAGGAGCGGTTGCTGACCGCTCCCAGGAACTGTACAGTACCCAGTGAACTGCGCAACTGAGCCAAACAGATTTTGCTACCCTATCTATCACAGCAATGATAAACTAAACTAAGTCAATGGTAACTAAAGTAGATGGTTTAACTTAACCCTGCCAGGACAGTCCAGATACATACATGTATTTTGAACAATCCTGTGAACTACAGGAACAACTCTGCTTTTGAGTTCCTGAGATGTTCTCACTCTTAGACTATCTCCTGAGCAGACACTTATGACATGGTCTGTCTAGAGACTTAGAACATAAGACATCTCCTCAGACAGGTTGCTAAACACATAAAGCAGAATGCATCCACAGGCACAACAGTGTGCCAAACCACCCAAATCCTTCTTTCCATGACAGGGATTTGCAGCACAGAAAGGAATGTAATCCTGCCACCAAAGGGTGTCACCAATGTGATTCATTCAGGTTGGATGGAGGTGAATAGTTGACTCAGAGACCTCTAAAAATACCCATGCACTGAAGAAAACAGAGGTTGTAATTCATACATGACATCCTTCCTTTTAAGCTAATATTTAGCTGATCAACAAGATGTAGAGGAAATAAGGGTTTCTGTACACTGCCTAGCAGAGGCGGCACAGGAGACAAATTCTGAATGCTGGATTATTTTTTTGCGGTAACCTTGTCTGTGGCAAATCTTCACAAGTAAAAAGCCCTCCCTGCATTTTAACCACAACTCCAGTATATGTCACTTAATGTAAAAGTCCTCCTTGCAATTCTACTGAAAGTATATTTCATTCCCTGCTGCTAACTGACATATAATATTGCTGAGAGACAACTGAATTTAACCTCAGAAATAGAAGTTTCAGCTGTGGCTCAAGTACGATGCGTATATCTATTTAAGCACTTTAGTATCTATTAGGAGAAGAGGTATTGATGTGTAACAAAGGACACTGCAGAAACACAGGACCTTTATAGAGAAGACCCTGCCTTGCTCTCTCTCAAAATTTTTTACCAGTTTCAACCACGAAGTGTCCTTTCAGGTAAACAACTCTTGTATTACATAGAGGTGCCAGCTACACTTAATACAAAACAACACTCAGCATGCTGTTTTATATTACCAGTGGACCAATTATACATTATTCCGTACTGAATGAATGACCTCCCTTTGTAAAGGCCGTTCGATATGCCAGTGCAGTTACAGCTTTTGCTATGCCCCTTCCAAAAGAGCCTGGGAGGCAGAGCCGTGGTGCTTCCCTTGCTCCATCCCAGTGCTACGGCATCTGCAGACATTTACGGGCAGCAGCTCTGGGATGAAGCCGTGCCTCCAGGCGCTTCTGCCTGGAGAGCTTGACCTCTGTGGCTGGCGGTGTCTGCCCACACAGCACTGCCTGCTCCCTTGAAAGGCAAAATGGAGCCTTGAACAGAAAGGGAAGAGAGAACAACAAGGGGTTAAATAGATCTACGTGCCGATATATGAAGAGAATTGGCTGATGGCGTTGAGGATGCTGAAGAATACACAGGATGATAGCAGAAGTTCATCGATTGGAGAAGCTGAGAACTGGAAATAGGAGACAATATGCCAATAATAGACTCAATGTGGCTGATTTCAAGTGATGGTTTAAACACTGGCTGATAAAGGACTAATGGGGGAATAAGTGACTGGTGAGGTTTGTTTGGAAGGCAGCACACTGAGAGAGAGAGGATGGATGGGCCCTGATCGTCATGCTTCTGTGAAAGAGACAACTGCTGTTAATCAGAAGCTGGCTGGCACCGATGAACATATTAAAAACTACTGTGGGCATGTTGCCTTCCTCCTTCCTTCCACCCAGGGGAGTCACTAGAAAGTTTCTGCTGTGGCTGTTGCTAGCGAGTTGTCTAAAGCTTTTTGCATTTATTAGATATGACCCCTATGGAAGGTTTTTCTGCCACGAATTTGGCATAATGAGAAAGGTGCCCAAAATAAATTCAAGTAACCCTCATCAAAAGGGCGGGACACGGGGATCTGATCATGTATAAAAGATGAAGAGCAAACAAGCAAAAAGAAAATTACCCTGATGTTAGCCCTCTCTCTTCATTCTCAGTTAAGGTAATGAGCCAGTCGTAGTCGTGCAAAAAACCCCACATACAGCCTGTTGTGCGGCGCACACAGTTTTCTCTTTTTCTTCTTAAACTACTGGCAAATATTTTTGTTCAACGTTAATCTTTCTCCATGACCCAATTTCCACCTCCTCCACAATTTAGGATATTTTGGCAGATGCCTGTAATTTTTATGAATTAAAGTAAATGTCAGAAGGAAAGCTGCTCCTCCCATCGCTCTCAAAGAGCTGGAAATAAAACCCGGTGTCTAAGGTTATAAAGCTCAACGCTCTATTTTGGAACATTGCTTAGAACAAGTTCACTTAGTAGTTCCCTCTTAAAAAATGTTTCCAGAAGAGCTTCAGGATTCCCTGAAACCAAATCAAAGAACAACACAAGCTATATCCCAATATTGTTTTTACAAAGGCTCTTCCCATAACAGCTTCAGCCCACACACTCATTTTAGCACCAGTCCTTTAATGTTTTATATTTTTTCAGATAGATTTGTAACTGTAGAATTCTTGAAACAGAATTTTTAAAGCCAAGCTGGTTGCAAGCTGAACTAACTGTACTGCATTGATACTGGGTAAGGAAAGAAAATTATTTTGTGGTTATAGGTGCAAAGGTACAGAAACAGATGCAACTTCAGGTCCGTTCTTAAGAGTCTGATGGGGTAGAGGTGAACTCTCTTTCATCAGCCCTACTTTTTTTCTTTTTGTAGTTTCTTCTCCAAGCCAATTACTGCTCCACAAAATGCAAGGAAAACTGCTTTCCCCAACTGGACAAGAGCCTTGTACTCCTTAACTACATGTCCTCTTAAAGGCAGCGGTTTTCTCCCTATGAACACCTTCTGGGATCCATAGGAGCCCTCTTCTGAAACCTGCAAATGATTCCCACAGCCTGACTTCAAGTCGTTTTTGATATGAGGGAGGAGAAAAGACTTAGCAACAGGGAAAAGAGGAAAAGCAAAAAGACGGAAACGTTTCTCTAGACAGTGTGATGGGACAGAAAAAACACAGACACAAGCAAGGATTCCAGCTCTGCAACTTATTTGAGGGGGTTACCTTCCCTTCTGCCCCTTAGCATAATAATACATGTAGCTCTTGATTTGAAGCTCCCAGAGGAACTGACTACTTTGGGATCCCTCAAGACACCATAGCGGGATAAATTATTGCAGCAATGAGATATTATCCTTATTCTACATTTCTGTAGCTTCTATATATTTTCAAAGAACAGAGATCACATTTTAAAATAAAATATATAATTTGAAATTCTCATTTAATAGTGTTGGACTACAGCTTCCAAAAAAAAAATCCAATGAGTCTGCAATACCAAATGAACGTTTCTAGTCTCATGATTAATTATGTTAATGGTCTAAGCAAAGCTAATCTCCTCTAACTCAGACAAATTAGTGTTTCCATGTGGCTCATTAATCCCTGCCTCTTCATCTGAAGAGGCCGTGCTTCATAGGACCAATGTATGCAAAAGAATATGCCAGGAATATCTTAGACTGGAAGTGCTGAGAGCAGTAGAAGTATGGCCTGATTTTACCTAGACATCTGAGAGAGTGTTTTGTGCTCCTTCCACCTCTCATTTAGCACCCAACGCCCTCCCCCTCTTTAAAGAAGCCTAGGGCATACCACCAAACAGCACGATCTGCTGCAATCCCATTGAGACTAGAATTTGAAATTAAGGAACAGCCACATATTGCACGTTTTGTCAGAGAAAGCTTCTGCCACCTGGACAGAGGAGGAAGGAACCAAAGCTTCCGCAAATCTAATAGCCTCGCCACTGACATTCATTCATTAATAATAGTTAAGAATCATGCTGACAGACCTTCACATATGGTTTCAGTGAAAGGGGACAACGGAAGAAATTTCTTCCCAATCCTTTGAGTCTTTCTTCAGAGGCTGGGCTGTCCAGTCCCTGACAGCTCGCCCAGTTATGACTCCTTGAGAAAGGGGCAGCCCAGCACTGAACTCAGGTTCACCTCCAAGCAACCACTGCCTATGTTTGACCTGGTTACACTGGTTATAATCCTCAGATGTCAGTACCAATGCAAGCAATAGCCACCGACCAATCAAGGTGCTGCTTTGGATGGTGCAAAATTTACAGCAAAATGAAGTTACACTTGTGATAATTTTCAGTACTTGTATATGATCACACACAAAATCTATGACAAAGCATGGAATTGATTTGCTCGTTGTACCAGGCTTCAGGATCTACCCTGGGTATCACCTCCCTTTCCTCATAATCCCTCCTGATTTAAAATGACTTTACTGCTCTCTCAAGGTGTTTGATCCCTGAGGCCTGAAATCCTCAGCGTGGGTGCCACTGCTCACAAATCAATTGCTACTGTCACACATGATATTGATTCCTGCAGTGCAGCGCCGAGGAGCAGCAGACAGAAAAATGCCAATTTCAATTACTAAACAAAACAGAAGATTTATTTGCAATTAGATGACAAGAGGAAGATTACCACTGGCTACACTCTGGGGAAGAAAAAAAAAAAATTCATTGTCCTTACTTGTGCAAAAGATACAGAAATCTATAGAGATACTAGATAAATCCAGCTACAGCATTTCTTTTTCCACTCTGTTGAAATAATTGATATACATACATATAAATATGTACACACTTGGTTGCACTCCAACAACATATCCCTCTGAATGCAATTCAGACTAATGAGAAAGAAGTGTGACAGGGTGATTTTCCAGTGCATTCTCTTGAACTCCCTGGTGCTACAGAAGTTTTGATGAATTTTAACTGGATCCTTTTAATGCCTCCTGTCATTGTTGCTGTCCAGGCACCTCATTGGCATCACTGAATTTAGCCTGACAAAACACTCCCATGTGGGAAGTATGTCTCATAGTAAACACAGGGAGATGAGTGTAGCTGTAAGAGTAGGTCCAGGAAGATGTCCTTTGGCAAAGACAAGAGCTACATCTAGATCTCCAAGCCCCTGACATCACCCTCTCTTGAAGAGCAACCCACACCAGGAGAACCCCATCGTCTCCTGACAAAGAACCAAAGAGCAATTTCTCTTTTTTTCCTCTGTTTTGGCCACTGCTCCCACTGAGATTTTCTCAGCCCTACTACTACCAGCAGCAATGACATTCCCTTCGGAGCCCTGTTTCCTGATGCCCAGACTCAAAGGACTGTGTTACATCTTTCATCAGACTCACTGCTGCAATGAAAGCTCAGTGATCATCTGACCTGTGGTGACAATGCCTCCCTGGAGAGGGTGACAGCAGCAGCACACAGGAGAGCAAAGCCTCTCTGCATCTGGTCCAGCCAATGCTATCGTCATTACTCTCTGCAGATGTGGCACGGGGCTGTTCGCTGTCCTATTTCTCCAGGTTCGCCTGGACTTCAGCAGGAGATGTGACTGCAGCCCACACAGGCTCTCTCCCGCAGAAGTAGCTGTCACAGGCTGTGCAGACATTGGGGTGTGTAGCCAGCTAATGCAGAGATGGCTGCACCTCCGTGTTCTCGCTGCAGATATTTCCTATCTGTGGTTTAATCTGCCTAGGGTATGTCTATACGGGTACAGCTTGGCTTCCTCATACTGTGTAGAGAAATCTCAGTTAGGTTACAGTGAGCAAACTGACACAGTATGAGGTGGCGATGCTAGGGACACCGGCGACTCACTGACATCAGTGCACCAACCACTTCCACCAGCAACAATGCGTGGGCAAGAGGTATGAAGAGCTGGCAGGTGCAGACACTGACAGAGGGGATGACCTCTTGGCTCTTGACCCGGTGACACCTGCAGTCCCTGATTTTGGCTCTGTGATGTCCTGTTTCGTAAGGGGAGGGGGAGACTGTACTTGCATCTAAACTGCAGTACTGGGACGTGGGTGGGCGTAACAGTGAGAACCACGGAGGTTGCACGGCTTTATTAAGGGAAGCAAACCCACTGAATTTCATGTTCTCTCTTCTTCTGGAAGGGGAGGTAGGGAAAACAAGACTAAATACACTTCAGCTCTTATTAAGAGCTACATTCTTGTAGTCCAGGCAGCTTTCACACAGCTTCTGCTTCAGCTCAGAGCACGGCTGCAGGGGATACGATGCAATGCAGTAAAGGGCAAGATCTGATGCACAAGAGATACAGAATACGATCCGCACACCCTCATACTTTCCCTTCCTCTACACTCCCCGNCCCCGGCCCAGTTCAGCTAATATATTTCTGGCTAGAGGCTGATGCGTAAGAGGAAAAGCAGATTGATTTCCTGCAGTGTGGCTTCCTTTTTTAAAATAACATTGCTTTTTTGGACTAGCAACATCAACAAGGTACACCTGTCAATAACACTTATAAAAACCCAATATTTTCATGCCATTGCAGATCCTGTGCTGGCCCTTGAACTGCAACATGAGTTCAAGTTATTTCTGAGACTGTTAAAGCACACGGAATGTTTTCCTGAATGCATTTTGGCAGAAAATTATGTGCAGGATGTTACTTTAGACATCTAGAGAGGTCTGCATTTAGACTTCCATTTTCCCTTTTAAGACACCGCTGATGCTAATTAAGACTGAATCTTATGTGCAGAAGGCATATGATTTGCAATTGGAATAGGCCGGATACTCTTCCCAGTGGCACCATCAAAAATGTTCCTACTACAGCCTTAGTGCAAAGAACAGAGTGAACCCTTGACTATTTTACAGTCTGATCTTGTCTTTAGAGCAACTGATCTTGCTTTTAGAAGGGTAATTCCCACCTTTCTGTAGCTTGAAATGACATCAGTGAGAAAAAAAAAGCTAAATTGCATTTGCTTATGTATGTGTTTTGTTGGGGTTTATTCTACTATATAAAAGAGTGGCATGTTCCCAGGTCAGCTGGTGACATTGCAAAGACGTGCAGAGCAGGTTAAGAAGGGGATGCAGTCTTGCCACAGTGGGCCCTGATCCGTGGTTCGTGGACCATGACAAGTGATAGACTTCAGATGGCTTTGACTAGGACTTTCTGCATTACGTATGCCACATGCGCAAGGAAGTTCCATCAAGCCCAGGTCAATCTAACATCTCTGATGGGACCCCATGTCATCCTCCATACTCTTCTGTATCCCTTTACTTCAAAACTGTAGCTTGTAACTAGCTTTTATCTGCAGAAAGGGCAAGTTGAGTTTGCCTTTCTGGAATTACTCATACTTCAGATCACAAAGAATACTTAAAAACACCCCCATTGACTTCAGATCAGAATATCCAAGTCAAGTAGGCTAACAGAGAAGAGAGTACATTCCTTGATTTTGCAGGAATCACCAAGAGAAGCCCCAGCTGTTGCCTGAGTGAGCAGTTGTAACCTCCACAAGGTGGGAGGTGAATCCTACAAAGTTCATAAACAATGCAGCAAAAGCTTAAGCAGCAAAAGCTTCTTAAATAAGCACCTCAGCTTGCCAGGACTGTTTTGACATGCTGCAATCAGCAAGACCACAGGCTGGGTCGGAAGGCTATTTCTTGAATGTAAACTCAAACAGCTTGGCTAAGGGAGTTTACAAACTCCACTGGCTTCCTTCCACTCCCTTTCAGGGGAGAAGGGCTCAACCAGAGCTCACCAAATTTACAGGCAGTGCTAAGAGAGCACATAAACAGTTTGGACCAGAGTGGTTCAGCTGGTGGAATTTAACTATCTGCAAGAGTGCAGTCCAACTGCCAGCTCTCAACCCAAGCAGCAGACATGCATTTTGGGAACCTCAGTCCTTCTTCCAAAGCCCAGCCCCACCAGCCAGTGGTACACCTCTTGGATAGGATCTTTAAGTGGGATTTGTGTTTTCCAGCCTTTACTCTGTAGAAATCCAGGCAGGTGTGGATCAGAAAAGTTAGAAAAGTGCTGGATGCTCCGCAAAATCCTACCTTTACAGTCTGTAGCCAGTGAGTATTGCAAAAATTCAAAGAGGCCTTGCCAAATGCTTAAAAAACCCATTTCCTAATTTGATCCGAAGTTACACTTCATGTCAGCATATCAAGGATTCTTGCAGAATCAGAGTTTCTAGGCCAAGTCTCTTTTGAGATAGAGCCTGGGAAAGAAGCATTTGCAAAAAGCAAACAGCACAGTTGATATTAGATTTTCATTCCAACAAAACAGCTTTAAGTTGCCAGAAATATGGTTTATTGGCCACACATCACACAAACAAACAATCAAGAGAATGGACTTTGTTACCAAGGGGATTTAGAAGGCTTCAAAATTGGATACAAAGCTAGTTAAAATCATTACCACATAGACATTGCCAATTCTCCATGCTGTATGCACATGTGCACAAGTTGCATAGTCACGGGGCTAACTTGCTGAAGGAAAGTATAAGAAAATATTTCACTTTTGCAGAAATGTTTACTTCAGAGGCACAATATGTTCTCCTGACAAGGCGGGGTTATACTATACATGATTAGGAGTCTCATTATACCAAAATTCGGATATTGAAGCTCTTATAAAAATTGGTCTCTGACAACACCAGAGTTAATTAATAGCACTTGGCATATTAGCAGCACACACAGTATCAGCAAGAGCGTGACAGTCATTGCTAAAGAATCAGTATAGCTTTATCAACGAGCAAACATTACAGATGCATGGCAGCAAAATCTTTATACAACATGCTTCACATATGTGAGCATGAATAGTATTTTCAAATCCTTTTTCTCTCAGCTGTGTCATGTCTTTGTAAGACAGACCTGCTGAACATTGGTGGAAAACCCTTTTGCTAAGGGAAGAGGCTCCTTTTCTGGTAAGCTTTACATTTAACCTCATTCATAGCACAGTCTGCACTTGTCCCCATCTATACAAGTTTAACTGTTAGACAGAAATTGAACAGTATGTTTTAAGGAGCTGCCACTTTCAAGGTCATATGGCTTCAAGCAAAGTCTGTTAGGGAGCCATTTGCAAGGTTGAGTGAATCAGGATTCTTGCCTAAAGACCTGCACATTATCTGACATACATGCATTGGTAGGTTCAAGACATACATGATATAGAGGCAAAGTAGTCCACTCTGCTTTCTAATGTCACTGGGAAACGGTCCATTTAGCAAGACTTGAATCTATTTCCTTTAGCCTAAGGACAGCCTGAAGCCTGTGCCTACCCTAGAAGATTAGGATTTATTTTCTTGGACAACATAGCAAATACCCTCAGTTCACAGAGTCTTCCTGGTGATGACCAGACGATGCAGAGCATAGCACGTCACATTGACAAAACTGATGTCTGAATTGGGAGCCTTGAAAAAGCACTAAGAAGCAAATCACCCACCTGACCTACAGCTAACCACAAATTAAGAAAAGGTGAAGGGATGTGAAAGAGGATACCATTCAGTGAAAGACACAGCTTTTCAACAAAACGGCTCACTTTCTTACTAATAACCCTTCTTGTGTGAGTATCATGGGTTGGGGTTTAGACTGGATGAATATGATGCATTTGGATGTTTTCTTGTTGGGTGAGGTGTTTTTTGGTCTGTTTGGGTTTTGTTGTTTGTTCATTTTTCTTAAACTTAAGGCATTACAGGAAAGACTCAAAGCATTCTGCCATGGGTTAAGAGATGCCCTAGTCTGACCTTTACAACCTGACAGTTGACTAAGCTGCCAAAAAATGAGTCATAATATTTTCAAACAGAAGCGCTCAGTGGCTGTTTCATAGCACCAGTCATCTGACAGTGAGCTGCCCTTGGATCATCTCAGGAGATATATTGGCCCTTCATTGGCTTAGAGAGCTGTGCCTTAGGATACACCAGAGGTTTATACCGGACCTGCCCGGGCAAGTCAGCCAATGCCCTTACACAGAAGATCAATAGCCCCTGGAAATATTACTTTTCACACTGGAAGACACTGATCCTATTTGTGTGATCAGCTGAGCTCGCTCAGGGCTAGAATAAGGCAGGGAAAAACTTCACCATGGTGGTTGGGTGTGTGTCTGAGCCCACTCCTACCAAGCCATACAGGAGTCCACCCCTGTGCTCCCTGGTGCTACCAGCATGGGGAAGCCTTTCCAGCTCAGGCCCCCAAACCATAAGAAAAGACAGCACCTGCTCAAAACCAGAGTATGAAATGTTTCTGTATTTGTGGAAGCATTACCCACAGGGAGAATGATCTGCCAACCAGGTGTGCAGTGTGACAACAGCAAAGGCAATGTTCTCTGTGTCCACCAGCTAAGCAGCACTGTCCCCCCGGCATTCAGGAGCTCCCATCTCAAGGGGGTATTGCATGCTAGCCTGCAGACAAGAGTTCTCTAAGCGAAATGAAACATTTGGCTTCTCCTTTGCCTTGTCCTGCTGGCCTCCTCGCCCCCTCCCTCAGTAATGCGGCAGGACACTGAAGGCCAGGTGCTTCTTGACAATCCTCACCATGATTTACATCTCCATAGCACATTTCACACTAATGGATGACAAAGGACACTTCAAACCATCATTGCTAGAGAAAGTCTTATACCTGAGTTATGATAAAACACTGCAGCACATAAGTATCGCACAGTAGCCTTATGACAAGGAGCAAAGATGAATATCAAAGGTAGCTACAAGGGGAATTTTGGTGGGGTGAATGCAGTTTCTCACATTGGTTCTGGTCAGAATATCAGAACCAATATCATCCCCGTGCTTACAAAGGATGACACAGAGGTCTTAACATCTACAAGTTTTTATATCGCAGAAGATAGAGTCCTGGAACCAAAATCATACAGTGAAACTGGAATTAGTAATAAATCAAAAAGAAATGAGTTCCACTTACTGGGTCAGTCCTCACCACGACCTATCATAACCTATGGTTTCCCTTCAGCACTCTCTCATCAGGCTCATAATGACTTATGATGAGATCCCAACCCAGCTCAAGGCAACACGTCTGGATGCAGCGGGCTAATGCTCTGCCGATGTACACTGACAAGATGCCACTGAAGTTGATGAAGCGGTATCAATTTACAACAGCTGAGGATATGTCACATAAGGTAATCAGACTTTAAAAGAAATGTGATGGCAAGAGTCCTAAACATTTTCAAAACGCTGCTGTCAGAACAAATCTCAGAGTACAAACCCCTTCCTTGAGAAGTCTTTAGAGACCCAGATGGGTTGCTGGTTTATTTTATCCTGCCTGGAACACTGTGCACCCATCTCTTCTCCTTTCCAGTTATTATTATTCCTGTACCCTAAAAGCCCTAGTGACAGGAGTCTCTGGTATCACCATCAGCCCCAAGCTTGGCTTAAAATTAGCCAAATATTTTTCTGTGCTTTCTTTCTCCCCCTGCCTTGGTTGCTAAAACTTTAGCTTCAAACACTTACTTTTCATTATTTCTGTGAAATGGGGAGTTTCAAGAGAGACGGAAAAACAATCTGTAAAAGGCAATTAATAAAATATGCCAGTGCTCCCTAAACTGTTTAGAACACTTCATTCAACAAGGCATTGAGACAGAACAACAGCAAAGTTGCTAAACAGCAAGTGACAAAGTAAAACACAGGGAAAGGCAAAATAATAAGCTGCATTTCTTAACATCTTTTATCCAAAGTGCTTTGCAGACATATATGCATATTATATAGGGATCATTCACCTAACTCTGAAATATGGCTGGCTTCACCTCAGAAGTAAGTTACATAACAGCACGTAATAAAACTGTAGAGCGGAGTCAGAGAGAGGAAAATGAAGAGTAACTGTTCCAGGTGAATTGCAGAACAAACGCCAAGTCAGCAGAATACTACTTCCTCTAGGTGAAATTCAGTGGAACGCTGAGGATTGCATTCAAACTTGTGCAGAAGATGTTACAGCATCACTAACGACTAAGCCTTTGGGTTTACCTCTAAATGAAAATACAGTACCTCCAGCGGCAAAATGCCTCTACCACAGTGTTAGAGAGGGCCCAGGTGTTACCCAGCGAGTCATCAACACTCATTTCTGAATCACCTGCCTTTCCTCAAAGGACTCCCAGCTGACTATCCATCAGTGAAGCCCAGTGGTCAAGAGCCAGTATGATCATAGCCCTGGCACTAAGACTGCTTCTAACACTTCTGGAGCACTAGGTATGGTTTCTGAGAGAGGTCAGGCAGGCCGCAGGGTTTGGTCGCTTACTCTAAAGCCTGTGGTTAACAGCATGATGGAAATGAAGTGCCCCATGTGCCAGTATGGTTTCATAGAGCAGGGAGGAATTCTATTTCTGGCTGTGGAACACACTAGCTAGTTAAGGGGCATGATTCCCCTTAGCTACTGGAGATTGGAGATTTTCATAGAGACGGCTGGCAGGCCACCACACTCATCCAGGAACTACAATTTTAATCATTATTATTCATACAGAAACTCACTGTTGCATTCTACATCACATAGTGCACGTTACAGGCAGGAGCTCTGCTGTTAGGTGGCTCTTCATTTTCCTCCTTGCCTGTGAGTGCCCAGCTCTCACTTGTTTGCATCACAACACATTTCACATATTCAAATGACCAGCATTTTATTCAGAAATTTCTAGTGATGGATGCCTGGGGGAGTCAGCTCTTCTAAAAAGCCTTAATTCTGGTTGTTTGCTTTTTCAAGCCTCAAAGTGCATGAAGCTGTAATTGGTTCATGCTTGGAAGCTTTCCTTTGCAAATAAAGGCTAGAAACACCACTGTAATGCCAGCTTTGATACTGCAGAGCCTAAACCTGTTCCTCAGACCAAGGGTAATACACCTGAACAGGGATTTCCTTTCTTTATCTTACAATACACAGCACTTCTCAATGGTCCATCACAGCACTGGAATCAGAACTTCTCTTGCAAGTAGCCCCATGCCTCTTTATGCTTCCAGCAGGCTTGGAA
Source organism: Rhinoptilus africanus (assembly GCA_013400135.1). NCBI lineage: Eukaryota > Metazoa > Chordata > Aves > Charadriiformes > Glareolidae > Rhinoptilus > Rhinoptilus africanus. Next base: position 89,978 of record VXBO01005937.1, on the reverse strand, counting down.
GGTGTCAGAAACATAGGACAGTAGAAATGCAAAGTGTAATTCACCTTTCCTCCCAAATGGCCAGGCAAGCCACTTTGTGTCCTTTTTCCAGATAAAGTTGCATAAAAATCTTGAGGTGAGAAGGAAACGGGATACCTGGGCTGGTGTTTTGTCCAAAAAACGGGATCACGACACTCATGGCTGGTAAGACACTGCTCCTGGCTTAGAGTGAGGTGCATTCCTCTGCTGAAGCAATATCACTTTCTGCCACGGTCATCTCTGTCCTTGCCTCCTCCAACCTCACAGCACAATTACTAGAAGGCTGCAGGCATACTTGTCCTTCTTTTCTTTAAACAGTCTGTTTCTCTTCCTCATTCACACACATATATCAGTAGAGTGTTTTCTGTGGTTAAAATGTTATCCCCAGACATTTTAGACCTGTAGCCAAAGCAGATTTGCCTAGTCTGAATTCACCTTTGAAGAACAAATAGGAACATGGAAAGGTGTTGGAATCAAAGCTATCGCAATCAAAGACTCTAAATCTCCAGTTATGTCTTGAGAGACTTTATCTGGAGATAAGAGAGCCCTTCCAATTTAAGGAAGAAAAAGGAGAGTATTGAGCAACTACTGTGTGACTCCTTTAACCTCCAAGTCCTCCTATAATTTCTCATCTCCATGTGGCTTTTTTGTTCCTAAAAGCCATCTCTTTCCAAGCCCTTTACTGTGGCATACCAACCTGAACACATAAAATACCTCCCCAAACCAGGGAGCTTACTGGGACAGACCTGAGTCAGTCAGTCAGCACCAGCTGATAAGGAATAATTCAATACAGTCTATTCTGCAGTCTCTGGCCCTGGGACACTAATCCAGAGGCTAATAAAGCAGTAATCCCTTGCTGATCCGCAGGCTCCGTTTCCCCCGCTCAGCCCCACGTCATTACTCTGGGTTCTATCTGCTCTCGCCACCCTCAATCTCCCTTCCCTCCCCCACCTTGTGCCACCCTCACTGGTGCGAGATCGTTATAGCTGCCTTTCACGACCCATCTAATGGAGCTGTTCATATTTCGTTATTTCAGCCTCACCTCCTGAATTATTGCTGTCCCAAAGCATAGGCTCTTTTGTTTGCTTTTTGAACTGGTGAGGTCGAGCCTGTCTCAGAAATGCCCCTGGTGCTTCAGCACGGGGGCTGCTTCTAGTCCCCAGGGAGCTGCTGCAAGACGGTATGGGGAGCACCCACCACCCCCGAAAAGGGTTTCCCCCAACCTACCCAGGCACCCCAACCTGCCCCAGGAGGGGAGATGTACAAACGAGCTGACGGGAGGCCCTGGTTACAACATGACAGCCCCCATTTACTCTGCTAGCTGCTCATCCATCTGGAACCAGAAGCCGTAACTCATGACATGGATCAGCCAACCCTCCGGTTCACTTAATCTTCCTGTAAACATCGCTGGCAGCCACAAGTAAAGTGGGAGCAAGGGAAGGAGACGTGTAGCTCCCCTGTAAAGCGTAGGGCTGCTGGCCCAGGCCAAGCCCCTCTCCATTTTGGTCTCCCTGTGGCCACCAGCAGATGCTACAAGAGAAGGTAAATGATGGAGAAGCATTGATTTTCTGTGTTAGTCTTATCATGCTCCTAATAAACAGAAACTGGCTGAGGAACTCAAGCATAAACTTTAGCATGCTGTCAGTAAATATTATTATTCTGAAAACTCTGGATTTTCTCAGTCCATTCTCATGCCCAGCCCAAACGCATCTTGCGGAGATCCTGCTTTTGGTACTGCTCTGGAGCAGGGAGTTAGTTTTGCAGTGTTCTTTCACTTAGCAATGATCTGGACCTTAGTTCCAAGTTTGCTATCTTTTAATCTAATCAGATGTCCTTTGAATAAGGCACTGTATTTTAGGCATCCCAAAGAGGCTGATACAGGGAGAGCTGAAGTACTGCTTGTCTCCCATCTTTGGAAAAGCACACCTTTGTCCCACCACTAGAGTTCACCTCGAGACACAAGAGCCAAAGAGAACAGAAAAAAGGTGCCTCAAGAGAATATAGGAAGAGAGATATCAAATGCTCCCAACACCCATCAACTTGTAAGCACAAATTATTTCCTTTCAGAAGGTGTCTCAGGATGTCTAACACTTTTACTAGCAATGAGTGTAAGGGTTGCAGGGTACGCTACTGTGTAGGCTGTCAAGAAGTCCTGAGCTTTCCCCCTTAATTTAGGGGACAAGAAAGGCTTCCCACCTTCCACGTGGATTTAACTTTGCTCCCATTTTCAAAAACAAAGCAGCACTTGAGATCTGTGTGCTTCAAATCACAAATAGATTGAGGAAACACAATAGAGCCACCGTGGTCTCCTAAGTTAGTAAAGTGCTACTTAAAGAGGACTAAGAAGCTGACTACAGTCCTCACTTTCCATCTGTCCCTCCTGCATCCCCTTCATCCTCCCCACTCTCCAGATGCCAAGGAAAATGGATGCATTATAAAGGTCAACAGGTTGGGATGTTTCAGCTACTTCCTTCCTGCTGGCTAAGACGGACTAGAACCGCAAAAGTACACAAGCCATAAGCACCAGGACTGCCTTAAAGATGCGCAAGACGTCTCTCATACCACATCCACAGTAGCTTTGTACAAAAATAACTGCAACAATAAACCCCAGTGTCTAAAAGGCCTCCGTCCCTCAGTGAGGTTTTTCGGAGATGTCCATTAGGGCTCACTAACACCCAGTCACAGCAGGGACCCGGCCCCTGCAGGTGAAATCCCAGGCACCAGACCTTCACTCCCAGCCAAGGAGGGGAACCGAACTGATGACACACACCCTTCTTCACCCTATTGATCGTGAGAAGAAAACCTTAGTGGGGAAAGTGGAGCTTAAGAAAAACAGGTGCGTGTGCCTTTGCCACAGGCTTGAAGGAGGCAGCCTGGGGAGCCACTAGCTGCAGGGGCGACCAAAGCTTCTTCCCAGAGTAGAGATCAGAGCAGCCTCATCCAGCAGCAAGCTCAGAGAAGTCGTGACTTCTTGGACAAAAGCAAAGATTTAGGCAGGCAAGCTATGCCTTAGGTATTAAAACTGCCAGGCCATTCAGGGTTTGATTTCAGCTGCCAAGAGAGGAGCTGCAGAAGAGAAACAAACTGCTGGCCAGGACGTGGGAACTGGACACTGTCTCTGCTCCCCTCCGGGAGCCCCATCCCTGCTGGGCCCACCCGCCTGCCCTCCATCCCTCCCTGCAAGGGGAACAATCCCACTACAGCCTCTGTGGCACCAGGAGAGAACAACTGTGCTGTCACACTGCGATACAAATGCAGCAGCATCTGCCCATCCTCGCTGAGGACCCACTGCAGGTCTCAACCCAAGCCTGTCCCCCCGCTATCCCACGAGGGTAAGGACACAACACATCGCTGCTGCCCCAGAGCTGAGTCTAGAAGGAAGCTTGGTGACCTGGGTCAACCTAGGAGCATAGGCATCTGATGTAAAGGGACATAATAACATCTCCTGGCTCTTGAGGATAAAAAAACCCCTAAATGCCCTCCCTCAAGTTGCTAGCAATTTGCTGTGCTCTGTGGCTGATAACCTGCCTATAAACACTGCAATTACATTGGATCCCAAAGCAGGTGGGCAATTCACCAGCCAGCTGCATCCCTCCCACACACCACTGTTTCCTTCTGTCCTGTAAACGAGGGGAATTTGCCACCTCTCATTTCCCTGACAAGCACTCAGGACCCTCACAGCTCCATCCACAGAGCTCCTGGCTACCTCAAGGTGACACATCTGTATTTGATGGTGCTCTTGTGGACAGAACACAAGGGCTGCCATGGAGCCACGGTACTGCATCAATGTCTGAGGATGTAAAAGTCAGGCTGCCACCTCTTCTGACCCCGTTGCCCACTTCTCCCTCCGAGAGGCCAAACCTGTGATGGCAGTCCCTCCACATAGCCGTCCTGCATCTGTCCAAACACTCCTGCCCCAGTAGTAGCTTCTGTCCTTAAGCACCTGACTAGCTCATTTGAGATTACAGTCACAGCATACATTTGCTGCATCCCTGCCTATATGCTCTTTACCAACCCCTGGCAACATGAGGATGCAGCACACGGAGGCGACAGGGAGCCGGAGAGAGGGGAAGGATATTTGAGTGCTGACTGGGCTGTCCTCCTGATGAGGGACAATGACAAGCCAGGATTCATCGTCCGCAGCTGCTCCCTTTTAACTGCTTATGATGAATATTTACAGGGGTGTATGTGTGTAGAAATCATGAAATTATCTGGGTTTTTTTGCATCAGGTTTTGTTCCAGAGAAGAGGCCAATCTGACAGCCACCCCGGCTGCCTCCAGCCCTCTGTTTACACCCAGCTGGCAGAGGCACCGAGAGTTTCTATACACACACACTTCTCGCCCACCTCAGTACTGACCTGCAGAAGGCTACAGGAGGGGATCAGGGAAGTCAAAGGCTGATGCAGACACTGCTCAATGCTGTGTTGATTTTTCTGACCCTGCACCAGCAGATCCAAACCAAAGCCCAAAGCTGTTAGATGGACCACTCCCAAATCTCAGCCTGGTGTTGATGGCTTGGTAGGCTGCTGGACCCACAGCGTAACTGAGCCTGAGAGGCTTAATGCCTCTCCTCTACGGATTGCTACCATCTGACACTTCACTTACTACCAGGAAACCTGCTGCATTAACCAGACTCCCCAGGGGTCATGCAATAAATCTGCCTTTACTTTGCTTTCACCTTCACCCCAGGCATTGGCTGCAAGAGGGACCACGGCTTGGCAAGCCTCAGCTCATAGATGACATGTGGCACAGCTGAAGCAGGAAAGCAGTACTCAGCCAGAAGGGCTGCTTAGGAGAAAGAGACATTTCTTTTCCCATCTCACGAAGGGGAGACAAAAATGTGAGCGAGTTTGTTCCACACCTTCCCTTCTGTCTGAGCTGCATGTCCCCTTGCACAGCTCTTTATTCTTTCTTGCTTTTTCAGGTTTTGCACACAGAAGCGTGTTCTTGATCCCCGGGCTACATTTGCCAACGCTTTGAAACAGTCCTCAAGGGGAAAGCTGGGCAGCCCGCCCTGCTGAGCCCTGTGGTTTGGAGAAGATGCAGGTGAGTTTACTTTGTTGAGCAGCCCCATGTGGGCAGCGAGGAACAGGCCGTTTTTTCCTGCCCTCAGTGCCTGCCGTGATATTTGTGGTTTGTAAGGAAGACAGGCTCCTGATGGAGGAGCAGGTGAAGCAGCTGCTCTGTTACTTCAGTGCTCCCCAAATTCTGAGCTAGAAAAGCCTTAGGCCCAAGGACACCTTCTGTTCCGTGAGAGGGTGACAACTACTCTCCAACAGGCTGAAATACAGCTCCTTCAAGCTCCCACCTTTACCTTGAGGCTAAAAAGTAACACCTCTTGCACTCTAGTCACCACTGGGCATCACCCATCAGGTTTTTCCACCTTCTCCCCCAGCTGTGGGGTCCTCTATGAGCACAGGCATTTTGTGCAGCTACTGATGGATTTTGATGGTTGTGGGTGGGAGGGTGGCTGAGCATGAAGAGGACCTCTGCTCAGTGGCTTGGAAGAGTTTTCCTTAAGGGGAGAGCACGGTACAAGCCCAGGATTGTCCCTGTCAGCCAGCTGGTTTGCCTTACTCCTGTCCAAGTGAGTGGGAGAGAGCACTGTCTGCTTGCATTAAAGGGCTTGTACTGTTGATAAGCTGCAAGCAGGCAAAGAGTTCACTTGGGGAAAAACACAAAGCGTGGCAGGGCAGGAGAGACTCTTTTAAAACACTTTTGTCTTTTGATAATCACAGTAATAAGACCTCTGGTGGAAAATCTATAGCTAATAAAAATTTAACAAGTCCAAGGAGATATTCAAGGCTACTGAGACCCACTGGTGAGAAACGGAGACTTACTCACCAGCCCTCAATATGTTAATTCGTAGTGTACCTGAGAGAAGAACATGACCCCAAACTCCGCAGAGTTACAATAGCATTGCTGCTAGGAGGATCAGATGAAAATTTTTTAAGCTGGTCCTGGTAGCAGCCACTGACTGCTCTTTCAGGAGGAAAGGAGGAAGGAAATACTTCAGCTATTTTAGAATAGGCAATTGCAAAAAAACTACCTGAATCAATCTTACAATCACCAAGACTGGTTAGCCTGACTTTCCACAGAAAGTGTTTCCACCAGGAGCGTAAAGCAAATGGGAAGGGCAGTTTTGATAGAGGGGTGCAGAGAAAGGCAGGGGCAGTAGGACAGGAGAGACAGATGGGAAGCACTTCCCGCACAACACAGAGCAGGCTGAGGGAGAGCTTTGGTGCAGAGCGCAGGCTAGGAGAGACATTGGACTTTTGGGCAGCTGTGTTCAGGGAGATAGGACTTTATATATGTTCCTTGCCAGTAAAGAAAACTATACCAAGTTCAGGCTTTCTTCCACTATCAGTTACTCATCAACCCCTGCTCCCCTGAACTAGCTGCTCAGGTCTGGAACTGGCACTGGCTGCTGGAAGGATGTTGGGGTACGCTGCCTCTCTTCCTGCAGCAAGCACCACAAAGCTAAACCCTAGCAAAGGGGAAGGCTGGCAACATAACTCAGGGTACAGGAGAGATGGAGCTGACACTTGTGCTCAGCATCTCCAGCTCCAAGTCCAGAGCACACAGCATCACAAACGCAGGACAATAAATACATAAGAATAGCCACAAGGTTTTACTCTGGGCCCCATCAGCCCAGGCATCTCCACCTCTAAACCCCCCTGAGGCCATTAATGGGCACAGAGACGCACGCAGGGGATCCATCCCCTCCTACCCCACTAAACAGCCGTCCCAGCACAGCAATCCCCTTGTCCTGGTCTAACACACGTATTGCTGGGGGAAAAAAACCCCAAACCTTACAACTGCTGCTTGAACACCCATCCCTGAACTACTCAGAAAATAGCATAGCCAGCGCAACAGCGCTTTGCAGCCCCAGCAATAGCAGGAGACAGATGCAGCACCAGGAGACTGCCAGCCCCATCGCCACCCCCACCGCGCAGGCAGACGTACAAACTTACCTTTCACTCCTTCTTTCACTAACTGTCTTATCGCCATAGCAACTGTAATCCTAGGTCATGCGGCTAGGGAAAAATAAAATAAATAAATATACAGCACAAATGAAGATATACACTATCACCAAACACAGCCTCGGTGGTAGAATCTAATTTTCATTAGAGACATAACAGTGGTTTTGCATAATTACACATATATTAATGCCCAACATGCTCGCCTTCAGTTAAAATTCATGAATTCAGTTCTAAATAAAAAGCCTTGCTCACTGCAGGTTAATTTTGATTTTTTTTTTTATAAAGGAGAAAATATTTCTAAAAGCTCAAGTTATACTTGCACAGCTTTTTCTTAATCCTGAGATTAACAGAGAGAGGAAAATGCAAAGATTAAGGCAGCTTTCAAGTAGAAATATGCTATAAAACATAACGGGAAACTTTGCTACTTTCACAATATAAGGAGTAAGAGTAAGCAATAGAAAAAAATTGTCCAGATGCTGGAGCATACCTGGAATTGAGAGCCAAAGGAAAGCATCTCATGGCCTTTCCCTTTGGTGCAGTGAAAGCAATGCAGCAGCAGCATTATACCGAGAAGCAACGAGCTGCTGCAAGTGACTGAGCACAGGTTTGGCTGGCACCAGAATTTACTACATTGCTTGAGGTCAGGGCTTCCAAGAGGAGGTTTATTTACTCTGGTGGCACAGATACGAGATAGCAGCACCAAGGGACAGCCCAAGACAAGAAAGCCCTGTAAAGCAAAGAATCGCTTTCTCTCTGTCCTTCCTTTTTTATTTGCTCCTACCTTCAGGGTCCTTCGTTACCCACTAAATGCAAATAACCTGAGCCTTGTACCCTATTCCCCTCTTCATTACCAAGTTTCCAGGTGGGCCTTGTTTGAGCGATGATGAGCCCCATGTGGGGCAGTGCCTGGAGGGTGGTTATTGTCACTTCAGGAGGCAGGGACCTGTGTATGTAGGGGTTTTGGGAAATCACAGTGAGCTCTTGCATTGCAAGCAAGCACACACCTCTAAGGATGTTCACGAAACCCTGACTTGGTGCATGCTGTACTTGATATTAAAATAAATGTTTCTTCCTTAGGAGGTGCCTGTTCTTTAACTGTATTGATATCCTAGCCAGGGAATAAAGGGAAAAGCTGATACCTGGGTTTGTCTCCACAGAGGTTTATTTAATTCCTCACTTACAAAAAGGGCCAGGAGGACTGGAACAAAAAGGAGAGGAGGGCTGGGCCTGAGGGAAGGGTTTGAGGCTGGAGAAGGTGTGGAGGAAGGAAAAAAGAGAAAGATGGCAAAATGAATGGAAAGGCAGAAGGAGAGATGCAGAAAGGTCTGTCCTAAACAACAGTGGCAGTCTCTCATGGCTGTCAATCTCCAGCTCTTCTCCTCCCTGTGCTGTCATTAGAGCACAGCAGGAGGAAGAGAGGCTGAGTGCAGAGCTCAGGCAGCATGGGGGAAAAAGCTCCCTTCTCATCCACATTTCTGGAGAAGGGAAAGGGAATCCACCACCTCTGTGTCCAAGCCCAAGTCTGCCCCAGACAGGGAGTTGCTCATCCTCCCCTTTGCAGCGGGGAGCCCTGGCTAACATGGACTTTTGGCAGACATGCAGGGTCCAAATGTGTCCCCTTCAGACCACCATATGAGCACCTTCTACCCCTGCCCATGTGCCTGAGCCCTAGAAGTCCATGAGGAACAGAGAGGTAACAGTTTGGTTCAGATGCTGCTGGTCATGGGCACCTCTGGCTTTCTTGTGCTCACTTTGTTCTCCCTTTTCAAGTGATGACCCAGGCAGAAAAGGTGCTTTTTAGAGATGTCAGGTAGGGCCTGACAGAGGGTCCTGCTGGGCAGGAGCTGGGTGTAAAATGCGGGGAAGACCCACCTTCTCTCCAACCACTTCCTCCTCCTTCTGGTCCTTCAGGCTGGCCCTTGGCTGGGAAGCAAAAGGTTGAAAATCATAGAATCACAGGATGTGTTGGGTTGGAAGAGACCTTTAAAGGTCATCTAGTCCAACCCCCCTGCAGTGAGCAGGGACATCAACTAGAGCAGTTTACTCAGGGCCTTGTCAAACCTGGCCTTGAATGTCTCCAGGGATGGGGCCTCCACCACCTCTCTGGGCAACCTGTTCCAAAATAAGTTTGTATTTTGTAGTCCATGCTTGGCAAGGCCAGCTCTTCCATAACTGTGCCGAATAGCTGACCTGCATACACAAAACAACCCCAGCCTGCCCAAACCATGCGTACTGAGGAGATGCTGTGTTGCAGAGCTGTACTGTAGGTACGTGAGGGCTGTTTTCCCAGGATTACCCACTGCCTAAGAAGGCTACCTAGCCCTCCGCCTGAACAGAGAGCAGCAGAATTCCTAAAACCTCCAGAAGAAGAGGGAAAGTGTTCAAATTCCTCTAGGATAATATTTATGGGTGGTAACAGCACAGGCATTGAGATATGGTGGTTCCACGTGGAAGGAAAGCCATTAGTCCTAAAGTTAACTACCGGTTGCTAATCAGGGGAGAAGGTTCAAAATTTCCTTTGGACTGGTGGAGGAAACAAAACCAGCAGCTCCTCTGATTTTTGTGTTATCTGCAGCTACAACCTCTGACGTCCACAAAAAAGTGGATGGGCCACAAAAAGGGGAAATGAGACAGAGGGGGACTTCAGATGGAGGAATGGAGAGGCAAGGAGTAGACAGATGTGAGACTTGTCTATATGGCCTTCGGTGGCAGAATTGCAGCAGGTGAGGTTGCCCCAGGTGACTTTCATTTCACGCCAGCCTGGGCTGGTCCCGAGTCCCATGTGCTGGTCCCGAGTCCCATGTGCGCTTGGGGACCTCCTGCTGACGCCTTCTCCTTCCACCCCTTCACAAACGAGCGCCCAGAGTGCCTATGTGGAGTGAGTGTCCCCAGGCCCATGGGCTGAGTGCAGCCCTGTCTCCTCAACTGTACCATTCCGCCCGGATACTGCCGTGCCCGGAGCCTGGTTCCTGGGCACAGGCCACACACAGCCAGCATCGGCCAGCTGAGGCCTCCTTTTCCCTTCCCAGTCCCCAGGGACAGCGTGGGCAGAGGGTTTCCTTCTCAGGACATTTGCAGGGAATGCTTGAACCTACTGGGACTACCTGGAAAAGGAGTGTGCGTTTTCCCACACCCCCTCCTGCCTTCTAGCATCTGTGTTGTGGGATGGGTTGTGAGGGGACTTGGGGCTCTTCCTAGGAGCAAGATGGGGGTGGGACCCTGAAATGACCAAGGAGGTCCCTGAAGGGGGCATACATCAGTCCCCCTGACAGAGAATGTAGCAGAAGTGATGCTGAAAGCCAGGGGTGGGACTGGGGGAACTGGCTCAGCATAGGCATTCCTCTGGGTGAGGGGCATTAACACAGTAATTGCAGTAATTGCTTAAAAATAGCCAGTCCCCACTCTGAGGGAGTTGAAGGGCTCAAGGCGTGTAAGGAGACCTGCACAAGCAGCCCCCATGTCGGACAAAAGGGGCTGTGACTGACCCCTCCCCTCCGCCATGTCGCTCATAGAGCCAAATAAATGAGCTCAGAAGAGAAAGAGACAAAAGGAGGAGAGAGCTGTGTAGGAAGGAATGTGGATAAACTCAAGGTGGAGCTGAAATGATGACTGAGAAAACTGGTCTCTGCCCCAGAAATGTCATCACCCCCACCTTCCCTCCCACTGGCTCCTGTGGTTTTGTTAAAGGCTCAGTCTCCACCTTGCTGTTCCTCTCCTGAAGACCCCACTGCACGCAGACATCCCTCAACATGGGGCACATGATGAGGGGAACCCTGGACCCCCTTCCCACTCCGTCTTTTAGGGATGTCAGTTGCTGTGGCTTCCACAGTGCTGGGGCAGTGGCAGGGAGGACTATAACCAGCAGGACAGTCCCCTCGCTGCAAACATGGCATTGAGCTGTTCCAAGGGAAAGCAAAGCCGCAAGGATTGAAATGACACAACCTCTGTTCCCCTTTGGAGGGACAATTAAGCCAGCTGGAGAGGCAGAGGGGATCTGCGAGCGTATCCAGCGGCACAAGCTTTATGATTTAGGCAAACAGTGTAAATGCTTATGTACTTACACGCTAATGTCTTTCCTAGAGCTTTCACAAATGGACTCTCCTGCCCACCTGTGCAGAGCAACCTCCGCTGCAGTCTCGTAGCAGGGACCTCTGTAATTGCCTCCTTCTGCCTACAGGCACGCCTGGAAATCATCTCCGTGCAGTATGGCACCGGCTCCTCTCCCTCTGCCCTGCCTCCCTATCAGAGGGGACAGGCCAGTGATGCTCAGCCTGTCCTGCAATGTGCTGGGGACCTCTGTGCAGCACACGGCACCTTGGAGGGTGGTATTGAGGGGCAGGAACATGTGGCAGGGAGCAGGTGATTTGTTTCAGTGTTTTGCTGAAGTTTTACGGCAATTCCTGACCAGATGGAGAAGTGGAAGATGCGGCAAGTCGAGCGCTGGGCTGGAGCCGATGCAGACGCATGCCGGGGTAGGGGCTCTCCTGCCCCTCATGGGCATGGATCTGCTCTTACGTGTTCCCACAGCAACAGCGAGGCAATCACATTCCTCCTTCTCTGCCGCGCACACTGATTTAAATTGCACTCATCGCAAGCGCCTTAACTCGAGCACCCAGCCCTTTAATTGCTGCAATGAAGGATATGAATGTAGGCGATTCTGAGGCCAGCAAAGCAGAAAATTAGCATTTAGCATGAAAATGATACCCCTGCATCATCACCAGTGCAAAGCAAACAACAGGACCTGACACACTGCCTCTTTCCCTCCCTACCTGCGTGCTGGGACCCACTGGGTTCTGCAACAGCCCCATAGCTTCCTGCACCCGTGGGTCCTGCCCCTGCTGGGCTGCCAGCAGGGACCCCTGGCAGGCAGGGGGCTGCGAGCTGGCATCTGCTTTCTGCCTCTGGACTTTTGATGAAGCAGATTTATACAGTGGCTTCTGAGATAATCCTCCCTCAAATGTCAAAAGTGCCACATTATCCGCTGCATTGATTCCTGCAGTATTTACAGAGCAGAAAAATGCAGAGGCAGTGAGCACGTGGCTGGAGGGAAGAAATCCGCACCCTCAGGGTGTCCCTCTGGGTGAATCATCCACGTCTCAAGCCCAGGAGTCAGATCTTCACCTCCTCCAGACCCTTAACTAGCTTTCTCCATCGTTAGTGCAAATTCCCCTCAAGCCTTTTCACCTGTTACCTAGGCTGTATTTTTGCCTGGTTGGACACAAATAAACATTAAAATGCTGTGTCCATCCAAGCACAAAAGGAAAAGCTTCTTACCAGTCAGGCTGGGATCGAGCCAGCACCCCCAGCCCCATGTCTTTACCTGCCAGTGGGTCCCACCAGATCAGGGGTTTGGAATTCAATGGGATGGAGGTGATGGCTCTGCATCTGTGGTGGCCACTGAGCAGGAGTATGGATGAGCCACAGAGGGATCACTCTGGAGCAGGATCCAGAGCCCTGGGCTTGACCCCAGACACAGAACTGTCAGCCACATGGGCACTCCTGCTTTCTTGTGAGATTGTGTGTCCCAGATAGAGGTGACCAGGACTGAAGGCAAAATCCAAGTTATGGGTCAGACTTCAAACAGGCTCCAGGATGTCGGGGGCTGGGACAGACGCTCGTGATTCCTGCTGGCTGTCAGCACTGTCTCTATTTCATGTACAAACCCATGTAGGAACAAAGTTCAGGTGGGTGGTAAATAACCCTCCGAATTCCTCAGCGGCACAGTGGTGCCTGCCACGCTTGCCCGCCCCAGCCAGAGCTCTGCATGCGGGTGGTTTCTGCCACACAGAGAGCTGATGTTTCCCTGGCCTCCCTTGTGTAGGTACCTGCATGTCCATGCCAAAAAGGCAGAGTATTTCAACATGTTTTGGCATAGACCTGTGACCTCTTTGGGTTCCTGAGGGAATTATTGATGCTGAAGTGGCCACCCAGCTTGTGCCACAGCTTGAGTCCTGAAAGGCAGACAGACCAGCGATTTACACAGTGCAAGGAGGGTCCTGGTGGCCCCCCACAGTGCAAGTACCCACACACGCATGCACCCACATGCACAGGTGGTGGCTCCAGTGGCTCCAGGTCCCTGAATTTCTGACCATCCCTGCGAGCCCATTTCCCATCCCATGGACACCAGCCCCCCGAGCAGCAGGCGTGGGCACGCTGCAATGGCTGATGTAGGTTGCCGCCAAGCCATGTCTGGCTCCTCAGGCTGTGATGCTTTGAGGTTGCCCCTTGCTCCAGGCCCACGGTGCGTGGCTGGACCTGGGTCTCTCCACCCCGGGGCGAGCAGAGACCTCTGCAACTCGTGGCAGCCAGTGATGGAAGTGCTGCCTGGGCATTGCCTGATCAGTGCTGTGGGGACTAGTGGAGAGCGTTGTGTGTGTCAGCAGTTTGGGCTGTTTATTGCTTTAATATTCACTTGAAAAACAAGACCAGTGGGAGATATGGCTGTAAACGACAGCCACCCTGAAACAAGTACATGCCTACGCCCACATACGCGCAGACTCACACACACGCTCGCACAAAGCAGCAGTGACTACAGAAGCATAAGAATAAATATTTAGCAGACACCGAGGGATTTTTCAGAATAGTCTCTCTGTTTTTTTTTTATTTAATGCCATGTTGTTTGTTGGTTTTTGGTTTTTTTTTTGTGGTGGGTTTTGGTTTTTTTTCCTGATTTACTTCCTATGCCTGGGTCTACTGTAACAGCAGAAACTAATCAGTGGCCAATGATGATTAACAGTCTCTCACATGTTATTAACTCTACATTCAACAGAAGGTCATTTTTAAAGACTGTGGCAAGAAATATAAGTGTATGGAGGGGGACAGCTGTATGCATGTGGAGGGAATATACATAAAAAAGCAGATTTTTTTATCCATGTCACCCCATTCACATTGCACTCGATTCTTGCTTAGAAATACCTATTATCTAGAATGTTTGTAGTTTTTCTGTGTGTAGATCATATCTTGAAACAAACTTCATATGGCTCAGATAAGGATGTGGGAGAAGTGTGTAAATGGGAACATAAATTAACTGTGTTTGTGAAGTTGTAATTGGAAAGAGAAATGGGGTCATCTGCTTTCATTGTTATCATCCCAGCAGTTATTAGATGCAGCTATAGGTGACAGTGGCAGTTTTAGAGGAAAGCCCACCCAGTACTTCATGTCCAAAGCTGTGATAGCTCGAAAGCAAGGCTTATACCAAGGACTTGCAGGGTAATAAAAATGCCTTCCTGTGTGTGGACCACATACCTTGAGTTCTTGCATGATGTTGCTTCTCCTCCTTGTGTGTGGGCAGGTAGCTCTCTCCTAAGAAGGGACTTTGCAACTGAAGCGCGAAAGCTTGGGTTAAAGATGTTTCACTGAAAAATATTTTCTGTTTGGATTGCCATCCGCACGGCCCGTGGTATCACTGACGGTTTGTCTTGAAGCAGCACCTTAGCCCATATGGGTGTTTCTGACTGAGAAGGGGGCAGCTGCCCTGCCTGCTTGTGCTGGGTGGTTGCCAGCCCCCTTCCTGGAGATGCTCTGCCAGGCCCTGCGAAGGGACAGTGCTATTCCCTTAGTAGCAGTCATAAGAAAGATAAGAAGAAAAAGAAAGATGTGGCAGCAGGGCAATGACAGGCAGCAAATCCCACTGCACCGTGGTCAGCACAAACAGGTAACTTACAGAGCATAAATTTCATCCAGGATGAATGAGCTGGAAGAAAGGGAAAGGAAGAGCTGCCGGAGGAGATGCTGTTGTTTTGCGAGGTGCACTGCATGCACCAGCCCTGCCCCAGCAAACAGAAAATCCCCCCCCCCCCCAAGCCACAGCATCTTTTGAAGTTTTTTGAAATAATACAGATGGCTAAAATGGTGTTAGCCAAAGGACTTAAAAGTACTCTGGTCTCCAGGAAAATGTCCTCAAAAAACAGTGCCTCTCCCACACTATCATTCTGCTCTGTGGACCATGAGACAAAGAGAGACCCCGTATCTGCTGACTTCGGTGAGTAGAGACAAAGCTAAGGAAAAAAAATTGTATTCCTCTGTGTCCAGCAGCACTGAGCAGCAAAGGGGGAGTGTGAGTTGGAGCCCGCTATGGCTTACATGGCAACAGCCCAACTGCTAATGGAAGCGACTTTATGAGGCGCTGAGTCCTCTCTGCTCCTACTAATGTCATGAAAGGGAAAGATGCTCAGCATCTCTGCTGGTATGCAGAGCGCTGCTGAGGACGTACCCAGCCATAAGGTCCATCTGTGCAATCTCATCGCCGGCATAAGGCAAAGGGCAGAGTCCTTATTAGTGTGCTGTTGGAGCAAAGGCAGAGGCACACTGCAAAGTGGAGGCTGGGATGATGGTTTTGGCGGGGGTGAGAGCTCTTTACTTGTAAATTGAGCACATCTGCTCTGGAAGTGGTCGGGAGGCATAAATATTGAATATCACATTGCTAGCTCCCGCTCAAAGTGTGACAGGATCTTGGCAGAAATAAACAGGGGGCTTGGAAATATACAGGAGAAGGAAAAAGTGCTAGAGAAGAAACATATATGTCTAAATGAGGTGGAAAAAATGAATGATAGTTCAAAGATACCGAGTTCCTACTGGAAGCTGGTCCCCAGCAAGAAACAAATATAACATGGAAAAAACCTGAGAAGTAAGGCAGATCTCACAAAATAAAGTATTCATGAAAACCAGGGAGGGAATATTTGGGAAGTCAGATCACATGCAGATAAACTGAACTTGATGGCATACATCCAGGGGCTTGACTTTGCAAAGTACCGAGCACTTCCTACAAGGTGCACTGTGTGTTTGGTATCGCAGTTGGTCAGAAAATCAGCGGGGTTTAATTTTCCTCCTCTNAAAAAAAAAAAAAACCCAAACAAAAATCCCATCCCAAATGCAGAACACTGATGAATTCCCATGAAAGAAAAGAGGGGTCATGCTGGCAATTATCTCCCATATGTCTAATTTCATTAATTTCATAAGGAAACTTTTGGTAGTNGATGGCTAAAATGGTGTTAGCCAAAGGACTTAAAAGTACTCTGGTCTCCAGGAAAATGTCCTCAAAAAACAGTGCCTCTCCCACACTATCATTCTGCTCTGTGGACCATGAGACAAAGAGAGACCCCGTATCTGCTGACTTTGGTGAGTAGAGACAAAGCTAAGGAAAAAAAATTGTATTCCTCTGTGTCCAGCAGCACTGAGCAGCAAAGGGGGAGTGTGAGCTGGAGCCTGCTATGGCTTACATGGCAACAGCCCAACTGCTAATGGAAGCGACTTTATGAGGCGCTGAGTCCTCTCTGCTCCTACTAATGTCATGAAAGGGAAAGATGCTCAGCATCTCTGCTGGTATGCAGAGCGCTGCTGAGGACGTACCCAGCCATAAGGTCCATCTGTGCAATCTCATCGCCGGCATAAGGCAAAGGGCAGAGTCCTTATTAGTGTGCTGTTGGAGCAAAGGCAGAGGCACACTGCAAAGTGGAGGCTGGGATGATGGTTTTGGCGGGGGTGAGAGCTCTTTACTTGTAAATTGAGCACATCTGCTCTGGAAGTGGTCGGGAGGCATAAATATTGAATATCACATTGCTAGCTCCCGCTCAAAGTGTGACAGGATCTTGGCAGAAATAAACAGGGGGCTTGGAAATATACAGGAGAAGGAAAAAGTGCTAGAGAAGAAACATATATGTCTAAATGAGGTGGAAAAAATGAATGATAGTTCAAAGATACCGAGTTCCTACTGGAAGCTGGTCCCCAGCAAGAAACAAATATAACATGGAAAAAACCTGAGAAGTAAGGCAGATCTCACAAAATAAAGTATTCATGAAAACCAGGGAGGGAATATTTGGGAAGTCAGATCACATGCAGATAAACTGAACTTGATGGCATACATCCAGGGGCTTGACTTTGCAAAGTACCGAGCACTTCCTACAAGGTGCACTGTGTGTTTGGTATCGCAGTTGGTCAGAAAATCAGCGGGGTTTAATTTTCCTCCTCTCTGTGAAATTCTTGTGATGAGAACAAGCAAACCAAAGCCACTTACCTCCATGTCTTCCATAACAAATTTTGAGTTTTTGGTTACGTTGATTAAAATCAAATATCCACTCCTCATCCGCTGCTGTGACACCTTTTGCTGTCGTTGCAGGGCGGGTGTGCAGGGCACATCTCCTGTGGCAACTTGCAGGCACCTCACCGCCTGGGGACCCATCTTCAGTGCCCTGTGGGGGGGGAGCCAAGGGGCCTGGTGTCTAGAGGAGGAGACAGTCACCAGGGGTCACCCAGGGCACACCCGCTCTGTGACGCCCTGTGGGGGCGTTTTGGACACAAGAGAGACATTTTGCCAGGAATCATTTCATTCTTAGCCAAAAGGAAAAGTAGAAAATTCCTTGAAGACATCTAAGGTTTCTGCTTTAAGTTTATTTTGTCTGAAAAATTATTTTCCTGCTCAATGATGCTTNAGAAGCTGCGAGATGAAGTAAACCCAACTGCATGCTCTGTTCATTTGGCAGTGCTGAGACAGGGTGCCTGGGCGCGCAAGAAATACTAAATATGGGTGTGTGTTTCACGGACAGGTTGGAGCGGGTGAGGATTTTCTATGCGAAAGAAGGTGGGAAACACTCAGGACAGGCTCTTCTCTGCACCTGCAATGAACCACACCAGGCCACAGCCGAGGCCAGGGTGAGAGGGGAAGATGTACAGGAAGGACTTAGAAAAATGAACACCAAAAAAATGTTGAGAAGAGGTGAAGGAACCAGCTGGCAAGCTAAGATGAAAAGAGCTAAGTAGTCCTAGCCTGGCGGAGCAGCAGCCGGAGCAAGACACGGTGCGAGCACATGGAGGAGCTCAGCGTTGAGCAGGGAAAAGGGACTGCTTTCAGTGGCAGACGCGGGGGAGAGCCAGGCACGAGGGTAACGTGGCAGCGGGACAAAACAGAGCAATCTCAGGTTGACGACGGCAAAGAGCCTCCTGGCAGGAGCTGCCTGTGATATAGTCTCCCGTGGGAAGTGGGGAGTACGGGAGGCTGAAAAGATGCCCGGGCAAATCCTGGCTGCCCTCAGGTGTTGTCTGGGAGGTGGGTGGGCGATGACAGAGGTTTTTCCTGGTGCCAACCAACAGCCAGGCGTAGCTGGGAAAGGCAGCTCTTGCCAGGAGAAATGGCACAACCTGCCCTGCCGCCGAAATCCCCAGCAAAAACACAAGGCATTTACTGGGTTTTAGTATTCTGCTTCCTCTTCAGGAAGGATGGATGTTTCCTCCTTCTTCTTCAAACAGTTAGTAAATAATTAAAAGAGAGAGACAAAATATTCTCTAAAGATAACCTCGTCTTCTGTTTCCATGGCAACCTCCTTCCTAAGCCAGAAGCCTTTTGCTCGAGTCATATGGTGGAGGGTGAAAGCCTTTTTGCGGGGAGGCAGGAGTGGTGGCATGACCCCGCTGGGAGGCAAAGGGGAGACATCGTGAAGAGCAAAAGGGCTGTCATGAATCCCAAACCATGAGGGAAACAAAAAAGTTTTTCCTTGCAAGTCACTTCCAGGGACAACTGAGAATAAGCTCAGAGCATCCATCCTAGGGGCTGTAAGTCACCCCATGAGGTCACCACCACCATCTTTTGACCCTTCTCCCCTCCCAGTTATCCCAAGTTCAGGCTATACTTCTATCATGAGCAAATATCGGAGTAGCTTCTAGCATTGCACTGATCACAGACCTTTCTCCCATTCCTCATCCAAAATGTTTCACAGCCCACATGACTGACAGGACAGCTTGGAGTCCCACCTCCAAGTCCCCTTCTGGACACCTTCCAGGAAACACTCTGCATTGAGTTGTCTGGAACTTGGATGGGTTTTAACTGTTTGGGGTTTTTTGGTAAGCCCTATCTTTGGCTTCAAAGCAGCTGTGGGTTTGAGTCTAAGCCTTGTGCAGCCCAAATTTGTTGTTCAGCCAAGTGGGGGCTGACTGCCCTCCTTCCTCGAGGACATGAAACCACGTGTCTTGTCTCTACTCTCTGCCCACAGGAGAACAGGCAGGGGCAACTGACCCAAAGAACCACCAGTGCAAAAAAAGCATTTAAAGACCCTTATTATTGCTTTAATAAATCTAGATCAGCATCCTTTCTGCAAGGACAAGGACCCGAGCTCTCCTGTCCTCTCCCCTCGGGCCTGACCTCCCTGCAGTCAGGGTGCACGCTTGCAACACAGCAAACAATCCTTCCAGCAAACAAATCAAGTCCACACAGTAATTATCCTTTTCCTGGCTGTTGGTCCCATTTGACGCACTTGCTGTTTACAGCCCCGGCTCGTAAGATGCAGCAGCTGCTTAAGAATCAGACAGGTCACAATAAAACCAGAACATCTCTTTTGTGCTGCCCACTTCACAACACTTCATGTGCCAGCTGGGAGAGCTCCGGGAGGGCTGTAGGGACCCTCTTCATCTGATGGAAAAAATGGGACAGGAATGCCCGAGGGAGCCCTACTCCTTCTGTGAGCAGTGAACCAGCCTCCAAACCTCCCTGTCTCCGTTGGGCTGCTATCTTCTTCCCACCACCCTTCTCTGTCTTCTCTGATGCACCTTAGTGGAGCTTCCCTGGGGTGGTAGGTGACATCCAAAATTCTTTGTACCCCCCTGGGTGGCTGGTTTTCCTACCCACCTGCAAATCTGGGAAGGGTATGAATCCTTGGAGTTGCTGCAGGAGGAGACCCAGGCTGGCCCTGGCCAGGAAGGAGACAAGTGCAGTCATGCCGCTGGAAAGGCAAGGAGGGATGCAGCCTCTGGAGGCCTTGCTGCAACCATGCCGGGAAAAGACCATGTCTGCTGGATCAAATCCTGGGTCCTGAGGCAGGTCATGATTCAAGGAATTGTTCCGCCCTCACTCTCCACGCTGCAGCCCTCCCCACCCACACTCCCCTGCAAGGCAGAGGCAAGGAGTGCTGTAGTTCTCCTCCTCCCT
This sequence comes from Rhinoptilus africanus, assembly GCA_013400135.1. NCBI lineage: Eukaryota > Metazoa > Chordata > Aves > Charadriiformes > Glareolidae > Rhinoptilus > Rhinoptilus africanus. Next base: position 70,064 of record VXBO01005937.1, on the reverse strand, counting down.
CTCCCCGTCTCTCCAGCTGGTGAGCCAGTTTCCCTGGACACAACACACAGTGAACATCCTTACATTTGCATGCACGCACACATATATGCACATGAGACAATATTCCCTGTGCAAATCTGGAAAACGCCGGAGGATGAAGGTGCTGGAGAGGAGGCACAGCCGCCATCAAGCTGAGGATGTTCTTGTAGGGTCTTCCTGTTGGGACTTGGAGCAGGGTTAGCCCTCGGCCAGGGGACTGACTACGCTTTGTGTCATTGAAGCCCCCTTTGCTTTTATTTGTCGTTTTTAAAATCCTAGTTTTTGTCTTCTTTTAATATATATATAGCTATAGATACAAAAATAACAGATAGGTTTCTCTAGAGATGATTTTTGCACCTTTGGGCTTCTAAAATAAAATATCACAATTACTGCAAATGAAAGTGGGAAAAGTTCTATTTCCTCTCCCCTTTTTATCTCCCACTCCCCCTTCCAACTGCCTCTCCCACTCCAAATTTCCCTTAGCAGTTTTCTTTGGAAAATGAAAAAGACAAAACCAACAAAACAACAGCAAAATTGCGCCATGTAGCCTCCATCCCCTCCTCCCATGAGCATGCCCGCTGTGTTCACACATTCCCTTCAAAGCAAGGCTTTTCACCTCAAAACGTTTCTCGTGCTCCATGGCTGTTTGCTTTTCCCTGCTGCCGGGGCCAGATTTCCACCTGCTGTAAATCAGCGTGAATCCACCTCAAGCCAGAGCTCTGCTGCTTTACACCAATAGAAGCACACAATCGCATTTTGCCAATTTACGCTCGACCTGAAGATCTGGCCCATGATTTTTAATATTTGAAATGGAAGCATGGACAATAAGGAAGTTCCCAGAAACAGGCAAGGCAAACCCCGGACGCCCTTCCCTTGCTGCTGACTTTGCTTCCCTTCGCCCCCACCCTCCTTGTTTGGCATAGCACCTCCGTCAGCCCCCGTTTCTTTGTGCCTCCTTAGCACTTTCTGAAATTCATAATCTCTCAGTAAAAAAAATAAATAAATCGATCTCTCTATATATGTATATGTGTATAACTAAACAGCTGC
>VXBO01005937.1:375-68209 GCA_013400135.1 Rhinoptilus africanus | reverse complement strand
CCGACGGATGCTTCGTAGGCTGAAGAGCCCCCGACCCCGCAGGCTTCGGCGGCGGGAGGCAGGGGAGAGGGGGGCTGCCAGGGGTCTTTGGCTGTCGGCAGCTGGTACGGGGCACAGAGCCACCGGGAGGTCCAGGGTGCACTGGGGAGAGTCGCTGAGGTTGAGGCTGTCTTCCAGCGTGGTCTGCAGGCTGCCCACCGAGCTGCTGCTCCGGCTGTCCAGGGAGGTATCGCTCTCGGGGGCCTGGGGAGCAGGAGTGTGAAAACACAGTTCTCCAGAAGGAGATGGGCAGGAAGCAAGAGACTTTGGGGGTTTTTGGGTTGTTTTGTGAGTTTATTTTATTTTGTTTGTTTGGGTTTTTGGTTTTTTTTTTTTTTTGAGTACTTTCGGGTGTGAAAATAAACCCCAATTACAGAAAAAGGGGAAAAACTCCAATGCCTCTCTCACTCTCCTCTGCTGGGGAGGGCAGCTGTAAACCACCTGAGCAATGCTGCAAAGCACCAGCCATGCAGCTTGCCCAGGGGATTCCCTTCTGGGCCAGGGCAGGGGAAGGAAAGGTTTCAATATTTTGAGCTGTGATTTCATTCTGCTCCACGATGAATCTTCCCCTCCCATGTGAAATGGGAAGGGGTGCTGGGTCTGTGAACCCTGCAGACCCTGCTACTGGACTGTCCCTGCCCACTGGTGGTCCAGCAGGCAGCAGAGCCAAGGTTCTCCTGTGGGTCCCCACTCTCGGCTTCCCTGTGAACTTGCCACGCAGGCTGTGGACACATCAAAATCATCGGTTGGCCAGAAATCAGGGGACTTCTGTACATAGACCTCCTCTCATTAAAAAATCAACAATGCTGGGGGAGAGAAAAGAGGTCTCATGGTTCTTCTGACCAGCACTAGGGACAATGAAGGTATTTAGGGCAGAAAGGTGGGGTCCCCTTCCAGCCTGAATTTCTTTGTGTCAGGGCTCAGTTAGTTACGCTGCATGTCAGTTGTTCCTAGGAAATTGGTCTGCACTGTGAGATCATCACAGGGACACAGCACTAGGAATGATGTGTGTAGGACTGGAAGTGGTCTCCTGAACCATAACTGTTCAATACAGTCTGCATCACATAATCAGAAGTCTACTAGTTTCCCCTTTACATCAGTTCAGTACTTTTGCCCCGGTGGTATGCCAGCTCCACAGCTCTTTCTCTTCGTGTCTAAACTTATACCAGAAGATTCAACCTGCAACAACTCAGTGGCCTCAGCTCAAGGCTGAATTTATCCCTGGTGATTTTATACACATTTGTATTGTGCCAACAGTGTCTACCACATAGAACTGACTTTTTTAGTTTGTCTGGAATAGAGTGTCCCTGTACTCCTCAAACAGGAATTGTTCAAGGAGTATCTTCCAAGAACAATAACAGGGATCCCTATTGGACTTTCATCTCTGCCTCCTCTGCTCTTCAGGGACACTTGATCTTCCCTCAACACTTTTATTCTCTTCCATTAGTGAGAAATAGCTGCCTTTTCAGAAAGAGATAGAACCTTTCTGGGATGGAAGAGCTAAGTGGGCAGGGGAAAACAGCGAGCTCAGGGACGTGGTGTGTGGATGTGGCAGGAAGGACTGTGGGGGAGGTAGGTGGGGAGAAGCCTGTTCCCACTGAGCAGGTGCATGATCCAGAGTCATGGTGCTCAGAGGAGCCGAGGTGGCTGCCATCTCCCTGCCTCACTCTGCGGCTGCCGTGCATGCGGGTGTCTGCAGCGCACTCAGCGCAGGGAACCCAGGGGTGAGCTAAAAGGTGATGTGATTTCATCTTCATATGGGACTAGCTGCAGCTGTCAGACTATTTTTTGATCAAAGCAGAAGAACATATGATTTCAGGGGGTGAGAGCCGTACAACACCCCTTTGCTATACAACCCTGTCTCCTCCCCAGTGCTCCAGTACTCTGCAGTCCACTGTGCTCCTCCAACAGGTTAGATCCAGGTGATCTAGCCCATGACCACAGCTGCCTCTCTCCTTCCTCTGCCCTCCTCCTCATTTAGCCCCCTGTGTCTGAATGTGATGTGAAGATCAAGATTTCCTAGCAGAGAGAAGTGGGGGTTCTTACCTGATGAAGAAGAGAACAGTTCACACTTGGAGATCTCAGTGATGCCCATGAGCCTTGCAGAGAGATCTTAGGAAGGTTGCGTGGACATGAGACTTTCTCAGGCCCTGTCTGAGTGGCAGAGATGGCTGGGTGGAAAAATTCTGATGGTACAGGTAACAGAGGGCAAGACGCACCTGGAGAGAAGGGGCTGGGAGGGGCTGACAAAGCACCAAAAGAAATGGGGAGGAGAACAGAAACAGAAAAAAAAAAAAAGTTGACGAGTCCTCTGATTTGATTTGGTGCCTTTGCTGCTGTTACACCGAGAGTCCTGCAAGTGCAGCAGTACAGAGGATATTTACTAACACACAATCCTAGCCAAGAAGCCTCAGTCTAGTGTTCGCACTGTAGGTCCCACTTTCTACACAAGGACCAAAGCCTGCACCAGACCTGGAAGATCTAACATGGCTCAGAGCCACAAAGCACCAGCCCAGCTTGCCTCTCCCATTGCTGCTCTCACAGAGAAATGCCAAGCTGTAAGGCCTGGATTCTACTGCGTGTCACTGCCAGAGGACTTTCATCCCATATCCTGCAAGGCAAGGGATGAAGGGAGATAAATTGGTGGTTTGGGAAACTTGGGGACCACAGGAGGCCAGAGTGTGCTCAAGAGTAGAACCTGAGCACTTCCACCAAGGGCAGTCATGTATTATGTGTTCCCTGAACCTGTACCTGATGGGGCAGCGATGTTTTACCGGGCCAAGTGAGCACAGTTCATCAAGCTGGCATGTCAGGGGAGTCTGTCCCCACTCTTCTCTGACTGTGCATGGGTGCGCACTACTGTGAATGGGAACCAGCTCTTTCATGACCCTCCATACAGGCAAGTCTGAGGAGGGTATATAAGATCTAGCAGCAAAAGAAGGAACCAATCTTCAACTCATTCCTGAAGACTGGCAAACTGAAAGCTAATTCTTGGTTAGTGAAAACCCACATCACATTAGTTCTATTCCAGGCAGGAGGGACGCAGGAGAAAGGCAGATGAGCTGAACCAACTGATACTTTCAGCAGACCTGGAGAATGATGAGAGCTGTGCTCACCTTTGGTACTTTCATGCTTTAGCCAAGACTGGACTGAGTTGAAAGGTGTTTTCTCCATTTCACACAGGTAACTGTCCGGGTTTGTAGAGCCATCCGCACTGGATATGGGGAGCAGGCATTCCCCCAGATCACCTACCCCATTGGATTCCTGTCCATCCTGCTGGAAAAAATTAATGAGGATAAAGCCTTGTGAAATTTAATGGCAGATGACAAAGCAGACTTGACAAAGCCTTAAGAAGGGCTGATTCTGAAGATACCTCCAGGCTATCTAAGAGATGCTCAGCTTTCCAGCCCAAATCCTCTAAATCTAGGCTCATTCAGAGGAAGTTACTGACAGTAGTGAACAGAACTTTCAAAACCACACATCCCTTTTTTTCTCCTCAAATCCTTCTCCACTGTATGTCTCTATAGAGAAGCTCTTGAAAAGTGACCAGAATTTATATTCCTCAGCAGAGACACCTGCATGAATGCAGAGCACTTGAAATGAGCAGGGGGAGAAATACAGCGCATGGTGCAACATGCCCATGACCGCCTGGAGCTAACCTTGATCTCCTTAGGACTCAGCTGAGAGGTGCTGTGGTTGTCTGACTCATCTCCTAGAAGGATGGAAGAGGACTTGTCTGAATTGAGGGATAATGCTTCCATTTCAGCCAGCTGGACCTGCAGGAAGGGAAAGGAGCTGTCACAGGTCATGTCTGGCACCCACATTTAAAGCAGTCACACTGTTTATGATGGATAAGTGAGAGCCTGTAGATCTGAGATCAGTTTTAGGTTATGTTTCTTGGATACATCAGGTGCTGCCTAACCCAGACCTGGGCTGGGCAGGAGAATCCACTTTTTAACAAAGGTTGAATATATGATCTGCAAGCAACCCACCACCAGTCCATGCTCCTCTAGTGCCAGAATTGGAGGAGGGAGTCCTGAATCTGTCCCAGCGATACAGCTGGCACAAGGCCCTGCAAGTAAAGCCAGGCGGGGAGAGAGCTGCCTCAGGCCAGTGACAAGGCAGTCTGCTCTGCTGAGGGATGAGGAGTGACCCCTCTCTCTGAGGGCGCCACAGACAGCCCTGCATAAACATGAAGGTGCTTTCATTCCAGTAGTAGCCATGCCTCTTGCAATCCATGCCAGTATCATGCTTTTCATATTCTCTTACCTTCATCACTGAAACCCTGTTTCCCTCCAGCTTCCCTGCATCTTCTCTCTCCCCTCACTTCTAACTAACCCAAGATCTCAGATCTTCTAACTAACTTCTAACTAACCCAAGATCTAACTAACCCAAGATCCACTGTCTCCCGTCCCGCTCCCCATCCCTAAACTCACCCTTCCTACCTACTCGTGCCTTCTTGCTTTCTGAAGCCAGGTCTGACCACTGCATTTTTCTCATCCCTGAGCCTCAGCTCTGCTCCAGCCCCATGCCTAACTTTGCCTCATCTTTTGGCCTGTTTCATACCATGTGTGCCCCTCCCTGTCCTCTTTCCTCCATGCTTTCAATTCCCCTCTGCCTGACATCTCTTTCCCACAATGCCTGAAAAGAATCTCCTTTTTCTAGTAGCCTAGGCAGCCCTCCTGTGCTTGGCTGGTCTCTAGAGTCCCACCAGTTCCCAACACCAGCACCTGAGTCTTGAGAGCTATATTCTGGGTTCTCTTAGTCAGGACAGCTTGCTTCCTGGACATTTATCTTGTCCTCCCCTGTGTTTGTGTTTGCAAGAGGTGGGTACAGCTTTTGTGCTATAAGAGCAGGTGGAACATTTGTCGAGATGACTCCTTCGAGCTGGGGGTTTGGTGGCTTGTACCAGTGCCAGAGACTGGAAGAGGTCTCCATCCAAGGGATAATGCACTTCGAATAAACAGGATGGAAAACCAGAGCTGGATTTAAATAAAGGGCACAAATGACATCCTTATTTGGGATATTATTCTGACACGGGAACATAGTTCCGTTTAACCAGGAACAGATCCCAGAACCAACAACTACTGCTCAGAGCATGGATGCACCGGAGAAGCCACAATGAAGTTACGTCAAGCACGCTACACAGCCATCAGTCAGCAACTACTTGTGTAGAGAAACACAGTCTTCATTCAGTCTCACTTAATGTGAATATTCATCCATTACTCGCCTAAGTGCTTGTTACACCAGAACAGCCTTACAGCTGTGCTTGTAGAGACACCAGCGTGAAATGCGATAACATCTGCGACTACCTTCTCCATCCATAAAAAAAAGGGTTTCAACAGAAGCCAGAATAGTCTGTTCTTCACTGAACCACTTGCTCACAAATTCTGGACACCCTGGGATCTACACAAAAATACATAATCAACAAAGCCATGAACAGATAAACTGCATGTGTGGAAACAGTTCACTCCTGCTCACTGGCAGACTCCCGCCACTGGCTAAACACACTATCAGCCACCAATACACAGATGTCTAACTGTCAACCAGCCCAAGAGCGAAAGGATACTGATGACAAGAGAAGACATTAGCAGCATGAAAAAAAGATGTTTTGTCCTTAAAGCTTCCTGTATTGCAGAATATTTAAAAATCTTCTGACTAAAGATGAGGAATAAAAAATTTTAAAAACTGCAGTGGGGGCAGAAGGGGATGTTCACTAGGAGCACAATCCATGAAAACTGCCAGTGACTTCTGAACCGTGCACGCATATCCCTTAGAAAATAACTCGTTGCAGATATGACACATCTTTAAAAGAGCCATGATTATAAAAATCCTTAATTGTACAAATATTTGGTTTGAAAATAAGATGTCAGCCATGTAACTGGGAAAGACCCTGAGCACTTCTACTGAATGCAACAAAAAGCATAGCACATATTAATAACTGCACGTATGTTTAAGTGTTCTGTCCATCCACTATGCTCAGCATCTTGACAGATTAAACTACAGAAATGGGAGAGAACGTTTTTGGCTAATATGTGATTCTTGTCACAAGGGCAGAGTTAAGGGTGATCTGACGGGCAGCAAGCATGCTATTTTTTTCAAATACACACGTATTGAATAGGACTAGATAAAAGCTGTTTTGCCTACATAACTTGCTGTCAATTACTTCTGAAATAGTACAATTCTGTCTGTGTGTGCAATGCACATTCGTATATGTCAATGTACCAGAGTACGATATAATTTAATGACTATGTGCATTGCTCGTGTTAGTGCAGGGACAAGCCTAGCTGTGACTCCATGTAGTAATTTCCTGTTGGAATTACCTCAATGTTTTTTATGTTCTGAAATATGAAGAGAAGGTCATGATAACCGTGACTTAAAATCCTGAGCTGTAGTTTTGATTCATAGGATCAGAAATAAAATATCTACATTTTACTTTTAAAGTTATTCCTGCAGATATAGATCATTTCTTCTCAATTTCACATTTTAGATGTATTGAAATATCAATTTTGAAAAATAATTTATGGCTCTATAGCAGCCGTTAGAAAATATGATCTAAGAATAACTCTTTGGTTGTGATTATTCTGTTAAACTCTTTGCCGTGGCTGTGGGTTGCACTTGAAGATTTTGCTGTCTAGTTTCTTAGCTGGGAAGGTAAGGAAAATTTTTGTTGTCTTTACCCCTAGGCAGGATACTGAAGACTATCTAGAAGGTTTTCAAATGCAGCAAACTATCTGCATATTACTTAATTTGGGGGAAATCGTCTGGAATGTCTTAGAAGACCCGATTTTCTGAGAAGGCTGAGCACCAACTACTGAATATAAGGACTTACGTAAAGCAGTGGAGACTGCAGTTAATTGAAAACTAGTTATTTGGCTGCATTAATGAAGCATCCATTTGTGAAGTGTTGCAATACTGATAAACTACAACAATGTGTGCATTTTGATACTTTCAAAGGGAAGCTATGGGGCCAAGCAGGCAGCAGACTGAAAAAAATTAGAGCATCAGAACTAGGCATCTGAAGCCAAACAAAATATTGTTTTCTTCAAACATGGATAGAGTAATTGCCAGTGAGAGTTCCCTTCCCAAGTTTCCTGGTTTCTTTATAAGCAATAGCTACATATCAAGTTAGTTATGGAGAAGGAGATGGTGCATATTGCCACTGATGTACTGATTTACTGTCAATGAGCCACACTACTGTTACAAGTCTGACCATGACCATAGCACTCAAATACATAAAATTATTTCAGAAACAAAATTAATTCTTCTCCTCACCTAACTTATCCCAGACTACTTTGCTCCTGAAGTTTCAGATCCTGAAAAGACTACTTGCTTAGGAAGTAGTTTTCTAATGATTCTAACTTTAGAAGCACAAGTCTAAGCCATTTGGTGTCCTGCTCTTAGCAACAACCCATGTCTCAGTCAACAGTCCTACATCAGAAAAGAGACTCTCAGACTTTCTCAGTGGGCCCATTTTTATTTAGTTTTTGCTCAAACTAACTAACTGGTTTTCACCACAAACCAATCCTTGCTCACAGAGGGTGACTCTATTCAACAAGGCACTTAAGCATGTGCTTAATTTATCGACCTTAGCAGGGAATAAGCAAGCACATGCTTAAAATGAAGACAAAACATGCTTAAATCTACCAGCAAATTGCCCCTGAGTGCCCCTAAGTGTGAGATTCTTTAAGTCCTCTATAGAACATAAGCTTGAACCTCTGGTTTCCCTTGCAGAATTTTGAACACAACAAGAGCTGCCAGGACACCTTCAGAGTAATTTCTCTACAGCTAATTCAGTCCCTCCTGAGCTGTGTCCTGTCACATCTCACCTTTCCATCACCTCAAACATCCCCCTGTGGCTAAGGAGGGCAGGCCTGTACTAGAGGCAGTATCAGCAAGTCATGACAGATGTCAAACACAGGTCAACGAGCTCTCTGTCTACACGATCTACAACCAGGAGCACACATCGGACAACCTCAAGGGCATGTGGGTGTGGGTGTGCAGCTCTTGGGGTGAGACTCCCCTCACGCATCCTCGTACGCAGGTTACCTCTTGCTTGTCATGGTTACACTTCTCGCACATGGCCGGCGAGGAGTAATGATGGAAGACGGAGCCCGATAGGTTATCGATGATCATTAACTCCCCGTCGAAGGAGTCCTTAATAATTAAAGAGACACTGTCCAGCCATAAGTTCTCCTAGGGGACAAGAAAGGGGGGAGGATGGGAGAGATCATTTTAAGAATGCTGAGTTTTTTGCTTCAAAGTTTCATGTGAATTTGTGGCTGGGTTCTCCACCCTGACTCATCTGGAGCAGCACCTTGTTCTGCAGGTACCTGCACAGGGTCACTGGGGGAGCATTTGCTCCTTAGGGTGTGTAAAGGTGCCAGAGTTCAATACAATTAAAAAAAAAAAAATAGGAGGAGGGACTGTCTTCACTCACTGTCAGTGCACCACGACACTGCTCACACCTCCCTTCCAGCTCTGCTGGAGTGCCTCACTCTTGATCTGCTATTTCCCCTGCTCTCTTCTCCTGAGCTCCCCTCTCAAATTTGCTCCTAACACACCTTTAGCTGATCTGCTCCATCCCTCTTTTGCTGGCCCTCAGATTCCTACACCATGATGAGAATGAACAGGACCCACTGCTGTCACATCCTTGTCCCCACATGATGCTACCAACTCAGAAGTCTACTGCTGAAAGCAAACCTCTCACCCTGAGGTGGAAGAGCCTATCTGCTACTGCTGCGCTCTTCTAGGCTGCCCAGCTTCTCCCCACAGCTACTTGCTGCAGTCTGGTTGGCAAGCTCAAACTTGTACTCACCTGTGCTGGAGAGTAACATCTCATGCACAGACGTCCTTCAGGATCTGTTCTCCCACCACCTCCTCCTGTTCCTGCTCCTTTTCCCTGCCCTGAATTCGGGGAGCCTGACTTGCGGGAGCACAGCCCATGTGCAATTTCCAGCTCAATCTCAGCATCCATCTCTGCATCCTCCTGGGCCTCCTTGTTGCTGTCATCGAGATGTTTCATGAGCACTGCTACCACCACATTGATGAGGACAAACTGGGCTGTGAGCACAAAGCTGACAAAGTACAGTGGGGAGATGAACTGCAGGTTGCTGAGGCAGCTCCGGTCATCGTGGCTGCAGTCACGCAAGGTATCCTTGAGGGGAAGTTGGGTTTGAGAGGGAATGATGGAAGGAAGGAAGGACTAAAGTAAGAACACAAGCTTGGCTGCTCTTTCTGTCAAAAAACACTGATGCCAATAGAAACAACAGAGCAAAAGTTTCTATTACCCCACACCCTCTGGGATTATGAGGTCCTCAAAAAATCAAGGACACTGTCTGATGATGTACTCTCTGCTTCAGAGCAAATACGTCCAAACATGTATAGAACAAACTACTCCCAGATCATCACATGTTGCTGCCACTGTAGCCACACACACGTGAGCAAGAACAAAACTGAGCAGTCTGGTACTGCCTTCTCCCATTCAGGCTCAAAAGCACCACATGTCTTCAAAGAACTTTCCTCTTTCTCTGTCCTGAAGGAGGTAGGTATTTATTTTTGACTCTTGTGGTAGCTCTGCAGGTGGGTACCATGTCCAATGCACCTATATTCAGCTTTGATAACAGGCCTTATGACAGTGGATATTCCCTCTTAGCCTGGAGAGTTTTCTTGTTCTTCTCAAGGACAATTTGCTCTTTTCTCAGCCATACATCTGTAGGACTAGATGAGCCCAAAGTCTGAGTTACTGCGGTGGCGAGGGAGATTTTGGCCCAAGCAAGAACCTTATCTAGCAATTTAGCTCCTGTGCTCCTCCCCGCTTCTAGCCCAAGCACTGCTGAACAGAACACACATCAGAATTTCTCCTTCCCCACAATAAGGACATCCATGCCCTGGAGGCCCAGTTACCTTCATGATCCCATTCCAGTTGTCACCTGTAGACACCTGGAAGAGCGTGAGGAAGGCCATTCCGAAGTTCTCAAAGGTGGCATGGCGGCTCATGCCCTCACAGGGGTTCTCATCATTGCACACTGAAAGGAAGGGGATTGCAGCTATCAGTGGAGGACACACTGACAGTCCTGAGATCAACAGCAGGAACTGGGGAAGGGGACTACAGGCTTCTCACAGCCTGGAGACCTCAGGTAATGGCCTCAGCACCCTGCCCAACAGCTGGCTGTTGCCCAGCAATACAGAAAAATCCCTGAGGGCCCAGCCCTGGGATATCAGGCAGCGTAACTAGTTGACCCAGGGGATCCTCCCAACATGTTCTCGTGCTGCCTTTCTTCTTGATCAATATTACATGGGAAGAGACATAAACAAGCCTTCCCGGAGTTTTTCCTGTAATCTTAAAGGCAATATCAAGGTAGGCAGTGCAGAAAAAGTATAAGTTTAAAAACGAAAGAGAAACCAGACACTGCTTTTATTTTGTTAGTCTGTTAGGACAATAACAATTTAGAGGGAAATTCCTCTTATATCAATTAAGCATAAGGGAGAATAAAGGCCACCAAGTAATTCAGTCCCTTTATTGAATAAGTACTGATTTTGAGAAACCTCAGCTTGCCAGCAGGTCTGTAGTTCGCACTGGAGCATGGTCTGTTTGAGACTTACCCAGTTTTCCAAAGAGCTCCACTCCTAGAGCAGCGTAGATGAAAAAGAGGAGCATGAAAAGCAGTCCAAGGTTTCCCACCTGAAAGCAAACGGCACAGTCAGCCTATTTCACCTGTGCAGGCAAATATTTCCGTCTTTCAAAGCCTGAAGAGAACAGCAGCAAATTCCCAGTGTACAAATGCAACCAAACAATTGCTCAGCACTTGGGAAATCACCAGTGATGGCACCAGTTGCAACTGGACTTGAAGGATTCTCTTTCCACAGTTGCCTCCACTCCAGCACAAGCTCTGGCCTGGGCTGACTGAAGTACACGGTTTCTGGGCCAGGTGAAGACAAGCACATGAGAGCAGGGGCACCAAAGGTGAAACCTTTTTGTCCGTGTGAAGGACAAGCTATGGATTACAGCATGGAGACATGTCCCGCAGTGCTACATGCCCCACTAAGCTGCCCAAGTCCCTTGAAGCACATGTGAAGAGTGCAATAGCAGTGCTCCAGAAAGAGAGAGAGAGGTACAGCAGCTCCTGCATGACCCAGGCAGAGCATGGTGGGGCAAAGCACCAGCCAATGTGGAGGCTACAGCAGGGCTTGTGGAGGAGTAGGCAGGTGGGAAGGAAGAAGGGTAAAAGAGGCCCTCTTCAAATGTGTGGAGAAGAGGATACTATGAAGGAGCCAAGAGGGGAAGGAGAGCTTCCTTTGCATCACATGAATAATAGGTCGCAGTCTGATTTCTGGGCCTCCAGCAGCTGCTGTTTGGAAACCACCCCCCAGTGCGAGGATTGCTGCTTCATGGTACACAAAGGCAGCAGCACCACCAGCAACATGGGCACTGCCCCCAAGTCCTCACGCTCACAAATTACTGCTTGCCTCCGAATCTTCTGTCTCCCAACATATGGAGCAGACTGGTTATATGCGAGGAGCAGGAGGAGGATTTGGAAGAGGTAGGCTCAACAGTAACAGAAAATGCTAGCTGGCAACAGCACACTGTTGGTGGAGCAAGAGAAGGTGGGGAAAAAGTTAAGGACATAACTGGTACATGGGCGTTTTGGAAAAACTGAACAGTGTCTGCTCTGAAAGCATGTGGTCACTGAGCCTTTGTTAGGATCATCCACTTCAGGAGTCTAATTCAGTCATTGCAATTGCTGCGCCATCCAAATTCAGGAGGAAAATGAATGATTCAACCCACCCACTCCCCTGGGCTGCCAGATCCTGGCTCCCTACATACTCAGTGGAAGGAATTATTTCTGATCACTAAATTGGACACCATAGTAAGTGCTCTGAACACACACCTCTGGGTCTGGGTCTACAGAGCGTTAAGAAAAATAAGTTAATAAAACTTAGATAAGGGCTAAATTTCCAAAGGGCTCTTTAAAATTAAAGCTCTATTCACTATTAAGAATTGTTGCAGTATAACAAAGACAGGAAGGGAATTGAAACACGGCAACTGGAGATGCCTTATATGCCATTAGCAAGCCAAAATCCCTGATGTGAGTCTGTGCTCTAGGAACATAAAGAGAAAGGTCGAGAGGAGGAAAAAGCGCAAGGAAAAGGACAGCTTATTTTAAACTGATTCTTTTGGCAAAGCCAATAAATCTTGGAGAATAATATTACAGATAATTCAATTGTCCCCTGAAGACTCAGTGTATAAAATATGGAGACTGAATTCAATCTTTTAACAGTGAAACTGAGGGATTTTAGCCCTGCTTTAAGGGCAGATTTTTACACAACTTTAACTATAAAGTGATTTTTGATCCCTCTGTTCTATAACTTTATTAAATGAAGACAACCTGGAAGCAAAAGCCAATCAATAGAAAGTGGAATGATGATAGGCTTTGATGCTGCGAGGATTGAGCACTGCTTGGTATTACCTTCCAGGGAATGCCTGGAGGCCAGACCTTTAGGCATCTGCTTGTGAGGGGTTTTTGGCAGATATTAATGACCTCCAAAAGACCTGACCTATCATCTTGGTTAGCAAAGGAGCTGTAGGTGAATGTGAGACAGAAAAGCCAGAATTTATAAAGTATGGAAGAATACCCATGTAGTTTGTGGCTAGGATGAGACAGCAGGGCTCAAAGGCTTGACTTTGCTATACTGAGCAAAATGCTTCAACTGGCTGATGACTCAGTTTCTCCATCATCTACATGACAGGGATATGAACATTTCCTCCTCTCCTATTTATTCTTTATATTTTGGGGCTCCTCAAACCCGGACAAAGTTGAATGTCACCAATTTAAGTGCAACCATACTGCAGAGTCCTCTTACTAAGGGCTTCTGGATACTGCTTCAGACAGTTCTTAATATCTGTGTGCTGCATTTATCTGGGTTGCAGAATAAACATGCCTCAGACATGTGGATGCTGGATCTGGAGACCTGCTCCATTTCAGATCCTCACCTGAGAAAAATTAGCTGTTGTGGCTCCTGGAATGGAAAAGAGCAAGGGGCAAAGAAGCTGCACTGAGTCAGCCTGGGGCTGCAGAGCCAGAACTAATAAAAGTTACTGGCCCAAAGCTGCCTGCTATAAGAACACCCTTAATCTCCTGTTCCTTCCATTGTCCCATGTATCTCAGCCCTCAAATCTAGATGACAATATTATATATCCTACTTATGAATTATATAATTATTATTATTAGACAAAACCACAAACTATTACTGTTTAATAAAAAGCATGGGAGATCAGTCAGAGCTCAGGATCCATAAAAGATCACAGTGTTTCCCCCTCTCTTTTGTGCCACGAAATTCCTCTCATGCAGATTGACGTTTATTGTCACCAGCATCAGAAGCAAACTCCTTGGGTAACTACTCCTGCTGTTTTCAGATTGATTCTCAGCTCTGCATCACCCACCAAGGCTGGCACATTAGCTGATAAATCAACTGACAAATGCCTGTGCATTTTGATACCATGCAAGATAGCTGCCTGCTTGGGGCCTGCCAGGGGAATGGTCTGATATATGATCAGTAGAGCCACTCGGTGCCATTACCCCTTGCTTAACAGTTCTCTCTCGAGGATCCAAAAGGAAGGGGAGCAGTCTCCCTGGCTGCTCATCCATCACGGAGGATCCTCACAGTGGGCTTGAAGCCTGTGTAAAGCACCGTGTCAGCATCTCATTCGGGAACAGCTGCCGCTCACAGCTCATGAAATCCTTCTGTCTAGCTGTCTTGCAGCAGACACTTAACTGCCGGCTGTGTGAGCCACAACAGAGCGCGTCACTGCTTCTCATACACCAGAGGCTCAGAAACACAAAGGGATCCAGGAGGAGAAAGGAAGAAAAAAAAAGTAGGAAGGGGGAGGCACTGGCTAAGAAAAAGGAGTGATGGGAGTGCGAAAGAAAGAGAGGGGGAAAAGAGGACCACATGCAGGGAAGGGCAAGAGGGGCAGAGATGCAAAGACCTCCTTTGCTCCTGAAATGTCTGCCAGTCACTCTTCCCTCCTTATGGAGGGGGGAGAGGGGAGCTGGGGACTAGCTGCAAGGAGTTACACAGTAGATAGATATGATGTGAAGAAATCTGCCTTTACCCAAGGGTCAAGCCCTATTTCATTCACCCACTGGAGAACAGAGACATGAGGCAAGCTGTACCCCCGTGACTGACATGGAAACTTGGACATCACCTTCAGGCAGTTGCACACCACCTCTGATACTCCACAAGAATCAACGATTTGGAAAAAGGACACATGGCAGTAGGGCTGGACTAGATGACCTTTAAAGGTCCCTTCCAACCCAAGCTATTCTATGATAAAAGGAGAGCCTTTGGGCAGCTGGTCTGTTTTACCTGTGGCAGGGCTTGAACAACCGTATCCAGCAGTGCTCGCATTCCTGTGGCCATCTTCAGTAGCTTCAGAACTGCCACAACAAGCACAAGAGAAGTATCTCTCAGACTGAGCTCAGAAGTCCCATCCTTTGTGTGACTTACTAATGACAGTAGCACAAGACAGATGTCCTGTCTCCCCATGCCCTAGAAAAACTCTATTGTCCCCCTTGCACCCCCCTTCTCCCTTTGCCCACTTCTTTTGACTGTACAACCCCAGTGGTTCCTTCTCCTCCAATGCATTTTTGTCTTACTAAATACTCTGTTTCTGGTACCCATGCCTATTGGGCTGCTTCTGCTTCACCCAGACAGGCTGGCAAAGAGCTCTCTTTCTCCCAGCATTGTGTATCACAGTTCTCCCTCTGCTCTGATTTTTCGTTCCATCGGTTTCTTTTCCTCCAGCCACCATCTGTTAAGGCAGCTTAGCACATCTTGGCCACCACCAGGAAGATTCAGTCCCCTCCCTGTCCAAACTTCAGCCTACTTGGTGGCCCCTTCTCCAAACACCACTGCCATAATTGCCCCATAAAAGAATAACAGGGAAAGTTCGGCTCACACATGATCTGCTCATCCTCCTGTTAAAACCACTGCATCTAAATGCCTGGCTTAAGGAAGCCAGGAAGCCTTAACCTCTGAGCTGTCCTCTGTCACATCCCCTGCCTCCCTCCCAGGGCTAAGAACAGGGGAATCCCATGGCTCTACAGCTACTGCTCAGTGGGTCATGCACCAAGTCCCACTCCATGGCCACCTACACCCCTGCCTCTGGCCAGTGTTTCTCTCACCCCGGGCGATGCGCAGCACCCTCATGATCCGGATGATAGTGGGGTTAATTGGGAGAGCAGCATTGATTTCAATCTCTTCCAACGTGATGCCCATGACAGACAGCAGCACAATGGCCAGATCTAGTTGGTTCCACCTTAAGAAGAAAAATTGAAGAGAATAAAGGAAGATGGAGTTTTTCCATTTCCCTGAAAAAGAAAGTGAATTGTCTCCACTTTAACCTAAATATTTCTTTATGTATGAATTCAAGACCCCACTCTGAGTCAGCCTATATGGGCTTTTGCAGACAAACAGAGATACACTTTGCACACACCCTGAGCAGCCAGAGGCAAGCCAGACTGATCTGAAAGCATGGAGCTGTGTTACTATGGTGCTATGCTTTGACTAATGGGCTCTGCTTTTTATGGCCTTACTACCTCAAATCAGCTGTGCTATATACGTTCTGCTTCAGCATGCTCCCAGTTTGCCTCAAGGGCAGGAAAAAATGGTTCTCTAACCCCACGTCCTTTGCTTTCTAACCTAACCAGCAGATGCCAACCAAGAGGCAGTTTTTGGACAACTCTTACTATTGCCCAGGAGTTGGGAGGCAGTCAGGGCACTCTGCTACCACTTCATGCTCCAGATAGGGATCCATCGTCAAAACCTCCACCCCAAACCCAGTTGTCCCACAGCCATGGTTGACATAACCCTCTGCTCACCTATCTTTGAAGAATCGTCGCAGACCAAATGCCACCAGCTTGAGGACTGCCTCCAACACAAAGACAGTGGTGAACAGGTAGTTGCAGTACTTGAGGGCGGTCTCCAAGGACTGCCAGCAGAAAGAGAGGGTAAAGAACTGAGGCGGAAGCAACATCAAGCACATAACCTGGAGGGGGACACACACACTCTCCTGACTGCCAGGAGTTCATTAGGAGGTAGGGAAGCTGCCCCATGCCTCCCTACCTACTTGAATGTGGAGGCTACCTACTAAGGGCAAGCATGAGCTGGCCTCTCTGCCCCATGCTGTTCTCAGGATCAGTTATTGCTCCTTTCTCCTGTACTGCTCAGCAAAACAGGGAGGAGGCGGCTGCTGCAGGAATAATCCACCAAGTACCATCAGCCTGATCCTCTGCCAGTAGCCCATGCCACCTGGCTGCCACCATGTTAATGGCAGTGGCACAGTTATCATCCAGAAGTGAGGCATGGAGGTTAATCCAGTTGCGGATACATGTTATCCCCGATGGGAGGGAATGCCTCTGTGCCATGGTCTGGAGCAGGCAAATGGTGGCACTTCATACTGGAAGGGTTTGAAAAGCTTTGGCAAGATTCTTTAGTAGCCCGACAGCAGGCTGGCATGGCTGGACCTGCGTTCCAGGGGAAGGAGCTGAGGAGTAAGGAAGATGAATGACTTCTTCAGGAACAAAGGCCTGACATGAGGATGACAACAGATAAAAGTTGAGAGTTCCTGCAGAGTAAAACTAGGCACTGTCAAGGGCAAGATGGGCAAGAAACAGAGGAGACTGGCAGTGGATTTGAATGAGGACAGACAGATTCAGTTCCTGATCAAAGCCTGGCCTACCTTGGAGGGCATCTGCTCAGGCACCAGAGCTATCACCTCAACCAAGGGTCTCCTGAAGAACAAAATGAAATGCCACCAGGCAGGTGTTGCGATGAATGCTTTGTCTACATATGGAGGCAGAAAGCTCCTTTGACATGTGCAGCATACATTTTTTCCATCAGAGGCATCTAGAGCTTTGCCAGGAACACTAAGAACATCTGGTCTTCCCCATCCAAAGTATAGAACTTATTTGGCCTTCATGGCCCTTTGCTGGGAACCAGCCCCTACAGCTGAGGGGCTCTTCTCAGTGTTTTTGGTTCTGCAGCTTTTCTTATGCAAAAAGGTGGCTTTGTAGATATCCCATCCCATGACACAACCAGCCACTGTAGTCCTCTCAGTTTAGGCCATATAGCAGGAGAACTGAACTGACATTTGGAAATCTGATGCAAACCCTGAATCTCCCAGGAAAATGCTGTCTCCATCACTCCTCCTGTTAGGATCCAGGGGAACACATAAAGCAAACCAGGCAGCTAAATTTGGGTGATCCACATACCCACTTAATAATATAAAGCACACAGACTTAATTGCACTGTGCTTTCTAGAGACCCGACTCTTACCTAGATACCTTATCTCTATTGATTTTAATGGATAACAAGTGTCTGAGTAGGGGCTACCTTTCTGGATATATATGAAACCGTTCACATAACGTTGCCTACTACATTAACTCTTGCAACAATTTAATGATAATTTTTAGATGCACTCAAGTGTCCTACCTATTCCGGTGGCAGTGGTCATCAAAGAGCT
Organism: Rhinoptilus africanus; assembly: GCA_013400135.1. Taxonomy (NCBI): domain Eukaryota; kingdom Metazoa; phylum Chordata; class Aves; order Charadriiformes; family Glareolidae; genus Rhinoptilus; species Rhinoptilus africanus. The sequence continues at coordinate 50,643 of VXBO01005937.1, read as the reverse complement.
GTAGAAAAATAACATAATGACTAGAGGCAGGGCTTATCTCCATGATCTCACTCACCACAGGTTGGTTGTAGTGCTCCAAGGACATCGTGACCACGTTGAGGCAGATAATGAAAGTGATGAAGATGTCCAGATAGTGGCTGGTGCAGACCGAATGAATAAGGAGGCGTATGGGGCAGTAGGTAGCATAGTACGGCAAACGCTGCGCCTCTTCAGTGGAAAGAGGGAGATGGGCAGAATTAGGAAGAAATTGGAAGAAAGAGAGAAATGTGTAAGAAACACTGAGGAGGGAGCAGGCACAAAAGTGGTGATAGGTGCTGAAGGAAAAAAGAATGACATGGGGGAGAGAAAGAACAAAAAAGGATAGGTAAAAGACAGGGGACATAGGAAGGAGGGAAAAAATGCAAAAAGGAGGGAAGTAGAAGTGGGGAAAAATAAGTAGAAAAGAGAGAAGGAAAGGAATGCTAGAAAGAAAATCCGTTAGTCTTTGTGGAATGGCGCTAAATCAGCATTTAATGCCTCAACAAATTAAGATCACAAATGATAAAAGGGAGCAGATGGTTCCAGGAGAGGCCTCGGGGTGTCACAGGAGAGAGGGAAAAACTAGAGCAGAGGAAGGGAAAGCATGCCCACAGGCTGTAAATGGAAGGAAACCATCAGTCTGGGGTAGTAGGGATGATTTCCAGGGGCAGGTATGCTTTTGCAATTTTTGTCTAAAGGTAACACAGAAGAGGACAGAAACACCAGGAAGAAGGCTTCACCCCAGAGGGTCTGGGACCCCAAGGAGTGACATTGCAACATTGATAGAAAGAGCCAGGAACAAAACACAGGAGTCTTCCTCTTTTTTTTTTTTCCTCTCCCTCTTCTTTAAATTTGGGGTTAAACACAAAGGATGCTTTGTGGTCTGTCCAGGTCTTCCTTAAATGCCATCTGGGTTGCAGGAAACCCAGGTGGGACTATCCCAAGCCCAGGAGGTGTACCAATGTGTGCACGTCCTGTGTCAACAGTGCAGGCCAGCACGTGCACAGGGGTATTTTTGATACAGGTAATCTCCTGAGAGGCAGGAGCCTCAGTGGCTTCCCCAGGGTCCCAGCAGACCTTGTCAGCCACCCCTCTTCCCCAGACCGCCCTGGTGAGGTGTGTAGTGACACGGCAGTGGCACGGGGAGGAAGGCTGAGAGCGCAGCCACAAGCAATGCATTTTGGAGAACAGTCCATCGGGAAAGAAAAAGAAGAGGAGAAGGTTTTTCTCAGAAAACCTTGGCCTACGAACCAACCAAACACTTAGGCTGTGCCTTACTCCTTCGCTTCTTCTCCAGGCGGCGCAGGCGCTTCTCCTCCCGCCGGCGTGCCTCCTCAGCCTCCTGGTGCTGCCGGCACTTGTGAAAGTTCTCCACCACCACCCCCACGAACATGTTGAGCACAAAGAAGCTGACAATGAGGAGGAAGGAGATGAAGTAGAGGAGCATCCAGGGGTTGTTGTTGGTCACTGGCTGGAGGAGGAGGGAGAACAGAGGCAGTTAATCAGATGGATATGTGCTGGCATAGAAATGAAGGGGCTGGGACCTGCCATGGTGACTGGCTGCTGGGGAGGTGGGGAGGGGTTATGGAAATCAGGGGAGTGGGCTGGGAAGAGCTGGGGCTACAGGCAAGGCAGTTTGTGATTGGCTAACTGGATTTCAGCATCAGCTGGCGGTTGATGGAGTGGTTGGGTATCAAGGGCACCAGCATCACTCACAATTCAGGCAAACCCCAGACGCAGGTCAAATACAGAATCACAGAATGGTAGGGGATGTAAGAGACCTCTGGAGATCACCTAGTCCAACCTCTTGCCAAAGCAGGTTCACCTCGAGCAGGTTGGACAGCAATACGTCCAGGCGGGTTTTGAATATCTCCAAGAAGGAGACTCCACCACCTTTCTGAGCAGCCTGTTCCAGTGCTCTGTCACCCTCAAAGTAAAGAAGCTTTTCCTTATGTTCAGATGGAACTTCCTGTGTTCCAGTTTGTGCCCGTTGCCCCTTGTCCCGTCGCTGGGCACCACTGAAAAGAGTCTGGCCCCATCCTCTTGACATCTGCGCTTTAGATATTTATAAGCATTGGTAAGACCCCCTCTCAGTCTTCTCCAGGCTAAACAGACCCAGGTCTCAGCTTTTCTTCACAAGAAAGGCGCTCCAGTACCCTGATGATCTTCGTAGCCCTCCACTGGACTCTCTCCAGTATCTCCTTGTCTTTCTTGAACTGGGGAGCCAAGAACTGGACAAGGTGCTCCAGATGCAGCCTCACCAGGGCAGAGTAGAGGGGGAGGATAACCTTCCTTGACCTGCTGGCCATGTAATTTTTAATGCACCCCAGGATACCATTGGCCTTCTTGGTCACAGGGGCACATTTCTGGCTTATGGCCAACTTGTTGTCTATCAGGACTCCCAGGCCTCCCTGCGAAGCTGCTTTATAGCCGGTCAAGCCCTACCCTGTACTGGTGCATGGGGTTATTCCTCCCTAAGAGCAGGACCCTGTGTTTGCCTTTGTTGAACTTCATTAAGTTCTTCTTCACCCAACTCTCTAGCCTACATACAACATCAGTATGTGATAAAATGAGTGGTCCAGGCACCAGGAACACCTTTGGCACTAGGGCGAGTAGATACCACATCCACACACCACCAAAAGGGCAACGAGAGCAGAGGAGAATTGTCATTTAGGCTCAGAGAGAAAGGAGGCCCTGAGTTTGACTGAGGCTCCTGACAAAAAGCATACAAATCCAATAGCGGTGCACCTTGTGCAGAGCTTCAGAGGTAAATGGAGCACCATCCCTGAGGTTCAAGCCTGTGGTACTGCATCCCATGGCAGGTGCCTACAATGGACACTATCAAGGTCATTGCCTTAGCAGTAGAAGAATATGGATGCAGCAGGCAGCAGCCCAACAGTACCTGCTTTACAGGGTATTAAAATAGCCATCTGTGGGCTAGGAGGGAGCCAGCATGCCCAGAAAGGCACATGGCATTGTTCTTCCATCATTACAAATAGATAAAGGCCTGCTGTGAGATCCAGACTGAGTAGAGGGCGAGACTTAATACAGACACACACTGCACAGTCACAGCGGCACTTGGTCCCTGAATGGACCAGGCATGATCCTGACCCCTTGAAATAGATGAGCAAGGACTCAGAAGGGCCCTGGAAGGGACTCCTGGTTTGAGGGAGGTGTCTGAAGCAGAACATTAAAGCATGTTTCTGCCATACGAGCCCAAGGAAACTCAAAAAGGTTCTTTCACAAGGAATTCTTACCTGCTGGTCAACAGCCACAGCATCTAGTCCATTATACATAATATTAACCCAGCCATCCTTGGAAGCCAGAACAAAGAGAGACATCAGAGCCTGCAACATACAAAGCAAAGGCAGATGTGGAGCAGGTGCATCTGGCAGGCTGGGAAAAAAAATTGTGGGTTTACACTCTAACAGACACAGCATTGAAATGCTCTTCCTGCCTGTGTTTCTGTACACATCAAAACCAGGTCCTTCCCCTGTGGAGGAGAGGGAGGAGGGGACAGGAAGCCATGTGCAGACAGACCCACCAGAGGACAGAGGTTGTGAAGAACATCTGCTTCATGGCAGGAAAAAAATCAAGCTCTCTGCTGCCACCACTTTTCTTTCCCCCGCATCCTGATACCAACCCACTAGTGACACAGCTTCTGCATGGAAACCCATGCCAAATAACCACCCCTCGGTGCAGGCTTTCCAGGCACTGCATCTGTGTCATAGGGAGGGGTACGTATAGGAGGAGACAAACCCTGTGCTGGATTCCGTTCACAGAAAGGGGCTGTGGGCACACTCACCTGTCCCAGGTTGTCAAAGTTATACTTGTGGTGCACCCACTTGTAGTTGGCAGCCATGCAGTCAGACCGGTTGGTGATGTTCCTGATGTCAACTCCCAGGCAGTGGTAGAACTTGCCCTTGAAGAGCTGCAGGAGGGGAGTAACCCCATCAGTCCCTTTCCCCACATGGCTCTCCGTGCTCCCTGGGATGTGCAGAAGCTCCTGACATGGTGGGTGGGCTGCAGGACTGCGAGCCAGGTGGAGAGGACCACCAACACAATGTGGAGCACAAGCTCAAACATTGCTAAGGAGACAGGGCCACCCTTGTAAACCCACATGTGGCTTTTCAGCCTCTTCCATTGTTCCAGGCCAGCAGTGGCGGTAGGCCCTTACCATCTGACAGCCTCTAGGGCAGCCGTTTTGCGTGCAATTAGAGCCACTGTCCCAAAAGGACAAAAAAAATCTTCTACTCAGTCCCCAGAAGTAGGAGAGCTGATGGGGAAAGATCTCATCTGAGGGTAAAGAACCAGAAAAAGCATCTCCTGCTTCTTTGATTTTTTTTTTCACAAAGCTGCACTGCACTGCTGTGGCTCTTCTGCCCAGGGCTCCTTTCCCCATATGGAAGGCACTGGATTGTGCATTTGTACAGATGCATCAGAGCAGACTAAGTATAGCGCATTCCCTGAGATGGAAGTAACGCCCACGCCCTTGCTCCTCTGCAATGCAACAGCCAAAAATAAAGAGGATTAAATAAAAAAATAAAAGAAGGTTGTGGGTAGATTTAAGGGCTCAGAATGAAGACGAGAAACACATCTGACTGGAGGCAGGGTTCAGGTGCTAAGCTGCTCACCTTCATGGTGTGACATGAGTGTGCCCAGCGAGCCCTGCGCTATGCCAGGCCTGGGCTCTCCCCCTAATAAGGCTGACCCAAACTCTGATCCAGCTGTTGCCAGGTGTGAGCGTTAACTCCTGTCTCGCACATCCAGCAATGCCTGCACTTACTGAGCACTTGGCTGTCCTTGCCAAGGGCCGTGGAACATTATGGTGGGAGACAGCTCATGAAGGAGGGCAGGTGCAGAAAATTTCCTGGCTTGCCTGTCCCTCCTGCTCTGCTTGATTCCCTGTGCCTGTTGTAGCACCGGGAAGCAGAGGTGCCCGTGTTAGGGGTGGGGGCACCAGGGCTGTTTTACTGGCAGTAACAACCTACCTGCACACCCAGGATGCCAAAGATTATGAAGAAAGCACAGCAGATGAGGACAATGTTTCCTATGGGCTTGAGGGAAGAAATGAGCGTCTCCACCACCAGCTTCAGGCCAGGGGCTCGGCTGATGACTCTGGAAGGGAAGGAAGGGGAGAGGTGACAGAGGGACAGGGAAGGGATGTTTGGCCTAAGCTAAGCATTTTCAGCAGCAGCAGACCCCTGCTTTCCCGGTGCAGTGACCCATCAGCGGGGATCACCCTCCTGTGATCAAAAGCCTCTTCTGTCCCATGGGTTGGTTGTCTGATGAGGTACCTCCAGGGCTAGAGCTACATGGCTAAGGGGAACCTTCCTGTGGCTTATGGCTTGTCAAAGACCACACTTTGCCTGGCCCAGTGGNTCTGACCGGAGGGGACGTAAGGTGCGCAGCAGCCGGAGGACCCGCAGCACTCCCAGGATTTTGGCACCACCAGCAGAGGCCACCGAGACCACAATGTCAATGAGAGACACGAAGACCAAGAAGCCATCCAAAATATTCCAGCTGCTGCGGAGATAAGCCTGATCCCCAAAATACAGGCCTAGAGAGACCACCTGCAAGAGAGGGGAGAGGAGAGGGGGTTAAATGGCTCCTCTCCATGTTGCCTGGCAGAGGGGAGCTATGGAGAGAGGGGGAGGATGGGGAACAGTTATCAATTCCATGTGACACCCAAGTATTATCTCATCATCTTTTCCTTTCTCCTGGAAGGCTATGAAGGAAAATGTCTTTGGGGAAAGTGGAGTCACATAACTCCAGAAATAACAAGGCCATGGTAACTTCTCACCTTTCCGCTGCCTCCCTGAGCAACAGGACACTGTAGGGAACACAAAGGAAACCTTTCGCCGACATACCACAGACCTGAGTCAAGTCTCCCAGTCCAGAGATCGCCCAGGAGGTAAAATCAGGCACCAAACCCCATACTTTGCCTCCTAAGAGAGTGGTTACATTCTGATCAGTTCTCAGCACCAGCAGGTGCTACAGAGATGGCTGGTCTTGGGGAGAGCTGAATACCCTGCAAATCATGGCTATAATTTAGGTATGAGTTCTAGAAGGTTTAAGTTCAGTTTTGAGACTGTCTTTACCCAATTTGGGGACTTTTTCCCAATCACAAGAGGGGAAGAAAAAGATTTCCCTATTGGTGCAAAGTACTTAGACAGTGAATAATTGTCTCAACTAAAAGCATGTTATTAGTGTCGTTGTTATTTCCCCATTCTTGCTCCAGGAGAAAGGGAATGGACATTTGACATCACTACAAAATCCATGCCTGAAGGCCATCTATTCCTCCTGGATACTAAGATTCCTTTGGATTTAAAGGCTAGGATAAGCATCCCCTCCATGCCTGACAAGAGGGGAGTCAACCCCAGGCAGTATTTACTTTTACCAAGGTATAGGGAGGGACTGGCACACTGAAAAGATGGAGAGATTTTAGAAGGCTGCTGAGCAAACATTAACCACATTGTTCCTGACACCAGGAAAAGGCTCTGAGCTGTTTATCTCCAGTAACTTACCTTCAGTGTCATCTCAGCTACAAAAATTGCTGTGAAAATGTAGTTGGACACAGTGAGAAAGATTCTCTCCTGGAAAAAAACAGGAAAAGGACTGAAATGTATCTTAACTTCTTCCTGTTACTCCCATCAGGCCCTTTTGATGAACTTAATATCTTTTGATTTCCTGTGAAGGGTCTGAAAGTCAGGGAAATAAGAGAGGTGCTCTTCGCAAAGGTCAGTGCTGGGCAGCTTTTAGCTCATACACCGTGGCTCAACCCTGTACCACAGCTGGGACAGGATCCTATGCAACTCTGCAAGATCACAATGGATGGGATTTGCAATGCATCCTGCAAATCTAGTTTCAAGGCACTCTCTGTCCTATTCTGCCAGTATTGCTCAGTCCCGACCTGCTGCACTGACCTGAGACTCCTTTTATGAAGGGCTGCTGAGCACTGACCACTGGATTGTGTATAAGTGCAGTAAAGTCTGGGGGTCAGCTAAGGCAGACATGTAGAAAAACGCCATTTCACTTGCCAGCTTGAGCCATCTCCAAGACAGCTAAAAAGCAGCATACGTGAATAATGTAAAACCAGGCTGGATGGGGCTTTGACAGGTGGGGCTGGAACTAGCTGATCTTTAAGGTCCCTTCCAAATCAAACCATTCTATGATTCTGTGATGACATGCCATTCCTACAGAATGGAAGTTACTTCTATCTTTTAGTTCCCAGTCCCTGTCCGTTTTGCTTATCATCTCTTAACTGCAGGTGCTTGGGGGGAGTTCTCTTATGTTCCAAGAGGGAGGAATCTAGGATTACTGTATTATAAAGTGGGCTGCCCCATTATAAGACCCTACAGGGGAAGCACACCATGTGAATACTCGTGCATTTGAATAGATGAGTGGGAGTTGGTGTTTAATGCTGAAGTTCTTCCAGAGCTCATACCAGTGTCAGGAACACTTACAAACCTCTGTCAGAGAGGTTTTGCGAAAAAGCACGTAGGAAGAAATGGCGCTCACCGTGCTTCTGTGTTCAATCTGTGGCCTCTCCAGGGCAATGGTGATGCAGTTCAGGAAGATGAAGGCCAGCACAACATAGTCAAAGAGCTTGTGAGCAATGATGGTTTGGCAGAGGAGGCGAAACCTGCAAGAGAGTTCCAGTAAGCACTTGTATGCAAGATTAGGAGCTGTGAGGACAGAGAATTGAGAAGTCTGGCCAAAACTGAGCTCTGACATAGCAGCTCACTGCTATATCATTGACACTAATGTCCCTTGGCATGGCAATATCCCAGGATGGCCCATGGTCACACAAGGAGCCTGGAGCAGAGCAAGTGCAGAGCAAGTAGATGACTCTTCATCCATTACACCAGTGCCAGAGTGGTTTCCTAACCATTATAGCTCTATGCTCCTCTCACCCTGTAGAGAAGAGTCTGAGTTTCAGTGTTCCTCCCAGACTCATACTTTGTACCACCCTAGGGCAATTGGGAGAGGCAAGTAGGTTGGCAGTCATGGGGACCACACTTCTGTCTGCTCTGAAAGACAGACAGCATAGATGCTACACAGAGCAAAGAGCTGTCCCTCATGAACTGTATTGAACCCCACTTCTTTTCAAGGGGCAACACACATGGGCAAGAATACTGTTGGCTGGGGTACATGGAGATTTTGGTGGGAAGATCCCTTTTAGCAGGAAGAATTATCCCAAATTTCTTTTTTTCAGGCAAGAAGAATTATAACTTTGCCCTAAAAGGTGTGATATGACTGCTGATAAGTTGATACTGGGCCTGAAAATGAAATGGAGAGACTGTTCTAGTACCAGGGGAGGAAATATCAGTGTTATGGAGTCGTTAATAATACATTCCTTCTCCTTTTTGGGTTAATGTTAGTATTCCCTGCCTTGCTTTGCTATAAATATTTATGATTACACAAAAGAAAATAGGATGCTCCAAAGGGGGGAAAAATCACAATAGTTATTTAGGATTCTCATCCTTCCTTTCATCTCCAGAATCAAGGAAGAGAAATTTTGTTTGGCAGTGGAAGGGGAGATGGAGGAGACAAAACACAGTCCCAGCTGGTAAGTTTAAAGTCACAACCCAACATGCAACTCAGGGAATGCGGCCAGCATGGCAACAGAATATGACCCCTCTCATGCGAAGAACTGCACAAACCTGTTTTGTGGAGAGAAGAGATATATGGACCAGTCTTCCCGTAACTCACACCAGTCTGGCTTATAGACTTCCATCATCTTCCGGATGCGAAAGCACAGGCTCTGGAGGGACACAGCAGAAGCAAGTGCCACTGGTTACCTTCCCACTTGCGTGAGAGAGGCACTCTTCCTTTCACATCTGACCCCAAAACACCACTACCTGCAGTTCATCAGATGCACTACCTGCCTTTATTTAAGGCCCCAAACAAGGAAATGGACTCAAAGAGCAACAAGCCCCTGAAGAGGAGGCAGGAGCTACTTTGCCAGGGCCTGCTTACCTCTTAGCATCAGGTTTCCTCCCCATGTCATTACAAATAGAACTGCTGCTGCTTTTCTAGAGCAGGAAGTTGTCCATGATGCCTTCTCAGAGCTGTCAGAGTGGCTCTGTTACATGAGGACAGTGTTTCCTCATGACCTCAGCTAAACGAGAGGCCAGGACAGAGAGGACTTCTGTTGGCACTTGGACTTGGAAGTGATTTAATTTCATACAGCATGTAGGTCTGTTCAAATTTCTACTCACTCCCTCCACTGTTTCCACCTTTTGATCTGCTCACAGATTGGGCATTGAGGTCTCCCAGGCTGGCACTGCAGATCTCCCTTGCCTTGTCTCTTGTGGCTGTGCTTCCTGCTCTGATCTGCAGATGTTCCTCACGCAAAGCTCTCGCTGCTCCCTCAGCCTGACCTTTCCTAGCCTGCAGAAACCACTGGCTGTGCTCCTCCGAAATAACAGCTCCTGAATGACCAGGCACCTGCCTCCCACCCGCCTTCCACCTGTACGACAGCCTTGCAGGCAGTCTAACAATGTGCTTTGAGCTTGTCTGGGTCTCGAAGGTCCCATCTGCGTTCAATGTTGTCCCCCAGCTGTACATACAGCACCTTTGCAAGACCTCCCATCCACGTGGCAGGGAGACGGCACCTTGAGGATGGATTTGGGGTTTCCCACAGCTCTGCAGTGAGTAACCCCAGGTTCCCTGCACCAAGTACTCACATAATCTATTTCCTCATCATCCTCTCCCCGTTCCTTGCGGTTGTTCATCTTTGGGAAGATCTCCTTGGCAATACTGGGCATTTTGCCATTGCAGTCTTGATGCTCGCTGGCCCCAGACGCTGCTCCCAGTTTATGGGTCACTCTGTGGCCGGATGGGACTGAGGCCAACTCCAGCAGGTCACAGGAGCCTTTGTTGTCCAGGGAAAGCGTCCGGCGGTGATGAAACACCCTTCCTGTCCCGTCCGACTCCCCGTCTGCCACCCTGTGCCTCTCCCCAGACAGGAGGGATTCGTGCTCGGCAGAGGGAGGTTTGTGCTTCAGGCTGTGTCCCCGGGCCAGGCTGTTCCAGCTGGAGCGACGGCTCCCCCAGGCCCCGCTGCGGCCCCAGGCTCCATAGTGGGAACTGCGAGAGCTGGACTGTAAGAAAGTGGGATGGGGACTCAGTGACTGCAGGCACAAGGAGGGAGCATGCGATCCTTTTTCAGATCACAGACTTCTCCCTGGGCCCCTAAAGCAGGAGGCTGCCATTTTTCAGCTGTTGAGGAAGTTGCATGGTGGAAATTTAGCAGCTATCTCTGTAAATCTGACAATAAGTTGATAATGAGTTAGAAACGGTATTGGCTGTGATTACTTTATAGCACCATCTGTGTGCAAAGCACTTACAGAGAAGGTAAATGATAAAGCCAAAGGCCAGGTGCCTGATGTTGTTACTTACACCAGCACAAAGCTCTCAAAAAATCTGATTGGCAGCTTTTTATGCTGCCCTGGGGGAAAGGATAACACAAGGTACAGGGTGATGGATAATCTGACATACCATCTTTGAGTACAGTCTTAGTAAAAGGAAGAAATGAGAGAAACAGGCTTGTTGGTTACAGTCTAGTCCAACCACATCAGCAACTTATCATGTAGTATGTGGCTGCCAGCTCTCCCTGTTTAGAAATGACAGGGGCATGAACCCTTTTAGCTCCAATGCACTCCCCCAAAGCTGTGTGTGTCCGTGGGTAGAAAGCCCAGAAGATGATGTTACAAGGTGGAGAGATCTGAGGTGCGTTGGCTGGACAGCCAGCAGCGCTCGGGGCAGTGCTGAGGGGCAGCAGGACCTGCTGTGGGGAGCTCCAAGTCAAGATTTCTCCCCTAATTGTTACAAAAGCTTCCAGAAAACCCATCTGTTATGGGACTTGGCAGTTGTGGCATTAGCCAGATATTCCTATGTTCTTAACTCACTCGGGGCATCATTTTGTGTCCTGTGCCCTAGGAAAACAAGGAAAGGGCATTAGGACAAAACATGTTTCACTCTAAGAGGGAGACTTTGTCTCCTTGTTATTCCTTCTCTCCCAACCAGAAGACTGTAAAAGAGCTGAATCCCACACTCAATGCAATATAGAACAATACCCTGGAAATAGTCATAAATAATCTGGAAATTTAGATAAATAGTGTGAACTGACCTGGCTTCCTAAAGACAGGCAATGTGCTTGTGTGGGAAGCCTACAGCAGCAGCGCAATCCTCCACAGCAATCCACAGATGATGGTAGAAAGACAACAGAGTGCTTGGACTTCAAAAGAAGGGTATGACACACAATTCTACTCACTCACTCACCAAGGACCGCTGGTCATAGGTCATTCTCCCCAGGGACATCACGCTGCTTTTCCGGGAGCCAACAGCAACACGGATCTGGTCAGGCTGCAGGGAGTTGCGTGAAGAGTGGGTGACCCCTCCAGCAGCCACTGGTGGGTTGGAAGAAGGCAAGGATGGGTCCAAGTGTCCATTAGGTGTCACAGGAATTGCACAGAGCTTGGGATCTGGGTGGTAAGATTCAGAAAGAAGAAAAAAGACAAAAGAAGAGGGTGGGTTCCTCACTATCCAGTGAATGTTTCAATGTCTAAGCTGTTTAGCACGTTAGCAGCAGTTAACAGAATATTAGCTGTTTATCATCATTCAGCATCAATTCCTTTTGATTTAGTGTGTTGTGGCAAAAACAGTGCAAGCTGGGAAGACTCTGAAGTACTCTCCTCAGTCCCCCAAAATGATGGCAGCTCTCCTTGGGGCCAGACAGAGGAGCAGAGAGCCGGTCAGGCAGACTCAGGCTGACAGGGAGAGCCAGAAGCTGATCCCTGGCAGCAAAGGGGAGGAGAGCGGGGCTTCTGCATGCTAAGAACAGACACCTGCATCTTCAGGTCTGAACAAATACCACCGTCAATCCAGCTATTTAAAGCAGTCAGGCTGAGACACTGAGGAAGAGACTAAGATGTGGGGACAACTGCTGCCATCCATGTACGGGGGTTACCTTTATATTCCTGCAATCACACTCTTCATCCCAGTCTATCCTACTACACCTGGCCTCTCCAAATGACTGATCGTTGACCTTGAAGATCCGGGATACCTTTGAGTATGTTACTGTGGACAACCATCAGCATTTGTCGAGATGGATGGAGGGGATAGGGTACTGGATTTTAATGGCTGAAAGGACTGGAACAATCATTTTTGTCTGACCTATCACATAATGAAGGTCACGTATCCTCGCCTGCACACAGCATCACAGCCATGAGTGCACCAACAGGCTCCGTAACCTCTTCCCCATCTGCCCTCCTAGGGGTTTAGCTGCCTACATTCAAGGTAAGCTCTGATCTGGTACAGCCATGTAACCCAGGATCAGACTGCTGTGAAAACAGCTAAGTTGCTGGGGAGAACTGTGACTGGAGCCACTGCTCTTTGCTGTGGGAGCTGCATTTCAGCTCAGACCTGTGCTTGTGGTCCTTGTCTGGGTTATGCTGTGAGTGTGCTTGTGCATGTCCTCACCGCTTGCTGATCCTGATCTTATCTTGCTGACTGGACTTCTTGGCTTGACCTCAGACCTTCCTCACCACTGCGGACTTGCCAGGCAATCGCTGAACCATTTGCTGATCTTGGTGAGTGTCAGCGGACATGCTCTGCTCCCCTTGTGCAAGCACGGTGCCTTTGTCAGTGTGGCCCCTGCCCTCCTACCTGGCTGTCCCTTCCCCTCAGCTCTTGGCTCACCATCCATTGCAGAGCAAGCTACTCTTGCTGCTCCCTGCCACCAAGTCCTGTCTGAAGTATAATACCTCTTGTAGAAACGACTTGCAGTCTTCAAGGAAAGACTTTGAGGGGTGGAGACCTTAGCCGGCAGTTTGTAGGCAGGCTGTTCCAACAGTTAATTATCTTTCCTTAAAAATATGTGGCTTTTTTTCAGTCTGAATTTGTCTAGCTTTGGCTTCCAACCTTTACAATCTCATTATGCTTTTTTCTGCTCAATTAAAGAGCCATCTACCATCAGAAATGTCTCCTTATGGTCGGCACTAACAGACTGTGTGATCAAGCCACTTTTCTGGTTTCTCTAAGCTTCATTAGCCTCTCGCTATGAGGCAAGACTTACAGATTTGCCCAAGTCCTTTTTAACTTGTTGGTATTCCCTATGCACATGTGGGTCCCAGATTTGTACACAGTATTCCTGAAATGGTTGGTGCCCCTGAAGCTAGACAGGCCAGTCTCACTTCTCACTCCTAGCTGCCATTCTGTAGGTCATTCAAGAACTGCTCCCCTTAGCTATCACGTTCCTCAGGATGCCAACATGGCTCTGTTTTTCCACAGATAATACCACAAACTAGCATAAAGTTCAAAATGAAAATCGTTAAGTTCATGGAGATGGGATTGAATTTTCCGCAGAATCTGCTTTCAGATTTCTCACTAAACAGCAATGGGAGATAAGCAAATGAGGCTGTTTGAGCTATTGTACCTGAGCCTTCCTGGACCTCTTGGAACTGATCTAACTCCTCCATGTTTGATGAACTCTGGTCTTCATCTGAGTATGACCGGTTGGCATCACCCTGGAACACACAAATTTAGAAGTTGGGAACTCATAAACAGAAAAGACCATTTGTTCTTGTCTTTCATTGCTGGAATAACTGTAAAATCCTCCTTGGCAGCCAAGATTTACTTACTGGAAAGAGTCTCGTGTAACCTGGGATGACTCATGTACTTTATTCTTGCTTTTGGAGGGGCAAAGGACTCACCCTAGCAGAGTAGGGTCTGTTGCACAGGATGGAAATTGTGAACTCTGTTCCAGCCAGCTTGTCTCTTTCCTCGCAAGGATTAACACTGCCTTTTTTTTTTTTTTTTCAATGAAGCACACCCTGAACTTAACAAGGAAAATGACAGAGGTGTGATACTTTAGAAGTCCTCCACTCCAGTACCCTCAAAGTGTCTCAAAGGTCCCCTTTTAAGCACCTCTACCCCTCCTCCTGATGAAGCCTAGGTGGCAACTCACCTCAGCCTGGAACCCCTCCACGAGAATGGCCACCAGCAGATTGAAGAGTACATAATTGCCAAATGTCATGAGAGCCACAAAGTAGAGGGATGCCCATGGTGAGGTGGAGGCCATGCCATTATAGAGCACAACATTCCAGTCCTCCTGGGTTAGGATCTGCAACCAGGAGCAGACACCACATAAACAGGAAGGAAAGACAAGAAGGGGATTCTCAGAAAAGAACAGTGAAAGGATACACATCAGGACCACATCAGGCCTCTTAACTTCTCCATAACCACGCACCCACTGCCCACTGTCACTGTTCAGCTGTGGTACTGCCTCGATAACGTTAGCTGAGCAAGAACAAACAAGAATGACCACGAGGGCAGTCACGTACTGACGTGACAGTGTTAAACATGGGAGTTGCAACAACAGGAGTGACCTTTGCAAACTGTTTCCTAGGAAGGAAGGAGCACTGAGAGATACACCAGTCATTTGCTTACAACATACAATTGTTCTTTTTCCAAATATCACCTGCCAGAGCCTTTTGTGCTTTCAGGAGCGAGTGCAATGCTCTGCAATGAGAAAAATCCCCTCCTGATCCTCTCCACTTTGCCCTGGTCCACCCGTAAAGTGGGCTCACCTGGAAGACGGTGACAATGGCCCACAGCAGGGAGTCAAAATTCTTTCGGTCAGGTACTGTGTCTCCTGTGTCTGTCCTGAGGCTGAACTTGCAACCAAAGATGTGCATTCCCAGGATGCTGTTGGGACAAGAAGTGGAGATGGTGCTGCCACAATGAGCTCATCAGAGTCATTCTCTTTTCCTCCCAACAATCTAATGGATTATTAATCCACCACAGGATCAAGGGATACAACACCACAGCCAGACAACTGAACCTATCCATGAAGAAGGAGCTGTGTATTGCACCCCTATAGCTCACCAAAACCCAACTGCTTTCCATTGGTACTGCCTCAGAGCTCATGCATTCTCTCCAACCTGTCTTTCACATCTGCTCTCCCCATAGTTCTCATTTGCTCTCATTTTTCTTCATCTCCATACTACTGCATCCTTGTGCATCCATGGGATGCACTGACAAACTTTCTTGGTTGTTTCTTGCCACCCTTCTGTCAGTCAGAGTCAGCCTCCAGACTGAACTGTTGCTGCAGCCAGTGTTGATTACCAAGAGACTTCACCTATCCTGCGATGGGACATTATGCTCAACATGTGCATTTGGTGGCAGTATTTCTCCACCCCATCCAGGTCAAAGCTTCAGCTGCTGAACCCAATTTAGGGTAGCAGTAACCTCAGCCCTTATGGACAAATAAACATTTGTCAGTGCTGCCTCAGCCTAGGGCAATAGGCAAGACGAGCCATGCAATCATGCTCTGAAGTTGTTGTCCACATGAGCCATGCAGTGCCTCTCCAAAACAATGTGAGGCAACTCACCACCTCCTCACCTGAATATAAAGATGAAGAGCATGAGAAGCATGCAGAAGGTGGCTACATTGTCCATAGTCTTCATCAGCACCACAAGCTGACGGCGCAGAGCAGGCATGAAACGCACCAGCTTCAGCACCCGCAGGAGACGAAAAGTCCTCAGCACAGAGAGGCCCCCATCCGACTGGCCAATGATCTCCCAGATGCTGTGGCCCAGAGAGGCACAGGGAGTACACGGGACAAAATGAAAGACGGAAAGAAGTTAAGAACAAACAGGAGAGAGAGAGAGGAACAACAATGATAATCCGAATTTTTACCTCTGCATTGGCAGCAAGTACAAGGGGGTAAGACAGAAAATCTGTTTGAGTAAGATATAATTAGAAGTATATACTACAGACATGTGCAGAAAGCTGCGTTTCTCCCTTAAGAACGTGAACATGGCACTGCCTGTTGTAGGCATGAGGAAAGGATTGCAGCATTAAATTCCAGCAAGGTGAGTTATTCTATTACACATTAAAACTTTATAGCATTCTTAATTTGTGCATTTTAAAAATATTTCACAGCTAGTATTTGTTGTTGACTTACAAGGCAATTGCAATTGCCTCCATTCTCCAGGGGAGAGGATAAAGGGGCAGAAATGCTAAGCAGCTTGCCTAGGGTTGCCAGTTGTTGGGAAAAGACACCTTGGTCTCCCAGTCTTTGGCCTTGTGCATCAGCTCAGCTTCTCCTAGTATAGCTGCTAAATTCTTTTGGAAAAGGCACATGAAAACATGCAAGCTCTGTGGTACTCCTCTCTATGTGTATGTCAGTTGATCCCCAAGGCCCTTGTCACCTGATGATGACGATGATGCTGTCAAAGATGTTGTAGGGGTTGCGGAGGTAATCAAAGAGACCAAAAGCAGCAAGTTTCAGGATCATCTCCAAGGCAAACATGCTTGTGAAGACAACGTTGCTGATCTCCAAAATGTTGGTCAATTCCTCTGGCTGGAGAAAAGGCAAATTCAGAGAGTCAGACTGAGAGAGTCCTGAAATTATGTGAAATAAAGTGCCACCATTCCCAGGGGACAGGCTTTGTAGAGAGATTAGACTGGAGCTTGATAGAGCCACTTGCAAGCCACTTGCACTCCAGTTCCTTTGCAGGTTTACTACCTTCATCATAGATTACATCACTAACAAATTCTTTTACTAGAGGTGACCAGGAGCCCCACAGCCATTCGCACAGCCAAGGCTGACCAAGTGTCTCCCACATCCCACTCCATACCACGGTCCCCTAGCTAAAGGATGCTTTACTTTGTGCAAAGAACTTGGGTATTTTTTGAAGCAGGACAAAAGGGGATAATCTGTGGTCAACCTCTTACTTCAAGGATTTCTTCCTCTGAGAATCCCACACGTAGCTGCCACAATTTTTTGATGAAATTCTGAAAACATTTGAATGATATGAAAACAGTTTCCCATCTTCCTCTCAACCTCACTGCACTTCTCTGCCCCATTCCCCTCTATTTTTTCCCTTCCCCATTTTTCTCTCCCCCACTCTCCACCAAATCCTTGGTATGCATTCGTTTTCCATCATGCTCCAGCAATCTTTTCTCATGCCTCTGTTCTCAGAGTGGTCTCAATACCTGAGTGAATATCAGACTGGATGAATAAGACAACAGTGAGGAGGGGCACACTGTTAGCACCTACCTGTAAGGGACAGGAAGAGCAGGACAAGGTGAGGAAAAGTGAGAAATGGACAGAAAGAAGAGAAAAGCAGGTGCACAAGGTGAAAAACTCCAGGGATGACACAAGATGACTGTGTTGAAAGGCAATAAGAAAAAAAAAAAAAAAAGAAAAAAAGCAATCTGACTCTGCCCCAGGTATTTTTGTCCGTTGAATCTCTGGAACATGTTTCAGGCCCTGGGATACAGCCTTCTCCAGCAGAGACCGATGTGTTTGTGCATATGAGAGAAAGTGTTTTAATGACTCCATCAGTGGAACAAGTCTGAGCAAATTAAATTACTCCTCCTTTTGTTTTCTGAATTAATGACTTTTTCTTCAGTGTGTGCAGCCTTGGAAAGTTCTTTGAAAAGGTCAGGAAAGGGCCTAAACCGTTTCCTCAGGACTGATGAAACGTTGCTTAAGAGGGAGACAGAGGTTGTGCTGATGTCATTGATGAGGGATGCCAGGCTCTTGCCATCCCCCTGTGAAATGCAGACATTTACCGCACTGAATTTAGGATGGACTCATCTGCTCAAAGCGATTCTCACACAGGGACTGGGACTGCACCAGGCCAAACAGCAACGTCTCGAACAAGGTCAGATGCATGAGGGGCAACACATGCACAAGCCTACCCATGTCTGCATGCACTCAGACACACACATACATAGCCCAGGATGACTACCATGGTCCCAGATTTCCATGTTTACCTTGGGCCAGGTATGTCACAGCTCAGACAAAGTTGCATATTTGATGTTTGATCTACCGCACCACTGAGCCCCAGCTCCAAGCCTTTGAGGTGAGTCTGACCCAGGCTCTGTGGTAGCAGGCAGTACTGCTCTCACTGTTTGGATACCCGTGCTGAAAAGGCAGCTGAAGACTCCCCTCTTCCTTCACGTTGGTCTGAGCTATGCCTGGCCACCAGGCCACTCTTTTAAGTATCACATAAAATGGTAGGGAACAAGAAAACTGCAAAAGCCGGTTGTTCAGGGCAAGAGATGACAGACACCTCTGGCACTGCAGAAACAAAAAAGTGAGTCCCTGCAGGTCAGAGCCAATATTTTTACCATGAACTCACGATTGCTGTGGACTATAGGATGGAGAGTCATCATCTCTCCCTGAAGCCTGCAAGATTGCTGTTTTTCTGAAGGGCAGTCTTTGTGTTGGCTGTCCCTGTTACTTATTCAGCTAGTGGAAGGGAAAGTGACAGAGGAATCCAGTTCTGGGTCTGACCCTCCCCCTGAAGCTAGGGGCTGCTTTAAATCCTGCTCTGGGACCCCCAGGGGCCCAGATCCTCCCAGGTGAGCAAATGGACTGGAAACTGCTCCTCACATCTGTGGCTTCCAGTGCCCTTTGCTAATTTCTTGCACTTCTCATTACAGATTTTTATTGAAATAGTCCATTTCTTTAAAATCAAAAAAGGAGAGATGGCTCAATTTCCATCCATAATTACATTTGAATAACAAAACCATCCTGAAAATGAGGGGGAGAGGAGAGGAGATAAGAGCGAAGAGAAAGAAAGAACGAGCAAGTGCACACGGGAAGGGAGAGATGAAGATCACTTCACGGAGAACCAGGCAGTAATGACACTTGCTGGGAACATGAGGTCCATATGCTAAACAGAGATGCCAATTTCAGCCTGAATCAAATGATTATGTCAGTGAGAATGAGCAATGTAAAAAAGCGACAGGCTATGATGGTGGATTATCCTCCTCTCTGCTGTCCACACGTTCTCTCTTGTGCTGTCATAGGGAGTAATTGATGTTTGAAAAGCCATGCTTGCATCTCGCTTGTGGAAAAGGTCACCTGTTCCCCTGTCTCTCCTTCCCTCCCTGACATCTGTTTCTCTAGTCAAGCCTCCACCTGTTAATCTTTTTCTAATGGGCCATCAATCAGCCCCAGAAAAGCATCCTTCCTAGAGAGAGGGGCAGGGAAAGGAAGGAGAGATGGACAGAAAGAAAAGCAGCAGAAGAGGAATTAAAAAACAAAACTGAAAAAAATAGCAAAATAAACTCACTGGCACCCACATGAGAGAGGAGAATTTTTTAAAAATGGAGTAGGAAGATATAAAGGCTGGGGAAGGAAGAGCAACACAAAAGGAATAAACTTGGGGAAACAGAGGAGAAAAAGAGTGGATCCAGCTGGAGAGGCCCAAGGTAGCACGTTCATCAGCTAAAGGCAGATCCTGCCTGGCAGCTGTTTCCTGAGAAACAGAGAATTCAGCAGAGTACAAAGAGCCACCAGCCAGGGCTGCAGGGTAGGGGCCATCAGGGACTGTGTCCTGTGTGGGGATGCCCTCACATCTGGGACAGTGTGGCCACAAATGGCAGTGGACATGGCTGGTGGCGGGGACATGGTTGGTACTGGGGACTCCCTCTGGCCAGGGAAGAGTGAACTTGATGAAGGGGGCAAGCAAACAGGGAAAAAGTGGTTCACTCCTTTTCTTCCTACCAATGCACAGGATCCCCAACACAACAAGGGATCTCACAATTCCCCAGGCTCCCACAGACAGCACTCAGGCTTTTACCATCAAAATGTTAGCAAGGCTTCCTCCTCCCAGGACCCCCAGGTTTACCTAGAAACTGTAAATTGAAGCTCCCACAAGGGAAGACCTGAACTCAACGCTATTTTAGCCCAAGCAAAACCAGGGAACACCAGAAATCTCCCCACAAGAAAAGTCTGTTCATATTGTCAAGCCATTGGCAATTCATTTACCCATAGATTCATTTACCCATCACACCAGGAGAGAAACTTGAATAAAACTGTGGGAGCTGCGTATTGGGGTGAGGAGAGTGTCTTGAAGAGGAGAGAGATCCCAGGGAGAAGAGCATGCCCACAGCCAGCATTTTAACCAGACTAGTTCACCTACTCTGAATATGGATCTCCTTCCAAATCCATGAAACTATGTAATTCAGATCTTCATGGCACTAAGTCCTTCATCCTTTCTCCTTTTCAGTTTCTTATTCACTAGCATTGGAATTATTATCTCAGATTGGACTGAAAACATAATTAGTCCATTATCTGACAGCAGCCAGAAACTCCTGCACTATAGGAAATCTGAAGAATATGCAGACCACTATGAAGCCTCTGCAGGAGGAGTTTCTCCTAACCAGGAGTAAATTGGCAACTGTTTAGAAACTGAAGAGTAATTGATGTGATCTATGCACACCAGCCTACCAAACTGTACCTGCACATCACTGCCTCTATGAACATGAGAGAGAAATATTCCACACAGAGGCCTCTCAGCCTGTCCATTTTTACTCACCATTTCAAAGTCACTTGACAATAATCAGAAGAGTCATAGAAATTGGCCATGGAACATATCGACCAGCTTTTACTTACTCTAATCACCACCCCACAACCAATGCAAGATTTTGTGATGTTTCGTTATACCCTAGTTTTACAGGATTGAAGTAATGTGGTTTCATCTACCACCCCAGGGAGACTGTTCCATCATTTACTAAATGTCAGTATGATGAGCTGTCTTGGACATTTGCTGAATGTTTCTGACAAGCAGCAAATAGTAAAAAGAGAAGCAATAACTGTAAAATATGAACTTGTGGATGCAATAAATGTTGGTATGAAGGGAAATCACGCAGGCTAAACTATATGAAAGTACTGATCCACAGGGCTGGTCTAGTTAGGAAACAAGGGGTCATCTCCTTATCCACACAAGACAGATCTCATTAAGTATTGATCTGATGTACAAAGGAATAATGTAAGCAGATACTGGAGAAGTTAAACCAAGTTACTGAGCAATTTTCTCACTGGCTACTAATGGCAAAGAAGCTCAAGTCCAACAGGCCATTCAAGAAATATATGAAAAAGGCAGCTGGGGACATTCAGCTGGGACCAGACTTTCATCCTCATGCTGAATAAGGAAGAAAAGTGAGCAACACCAGATCCTCTGTGAGTATTAAAAAAAAGTAATCCTCTTTAAAGGATCCTTCTGGATAGCCACAAGTATCTAGTATCTTGATTTTCTACACTGGATTTTAAAAGTAGGCACTTCCAAGAGAAGCAGATCTGAAGAACTGCAAAAACTATTTCAAGCAGGACAAAGCTTGAAAAGATGGATTTTGGCTTGTGTAATGTCCCAGCAACATCTGAAGGCCTAATACTGAGGATATTACATGGTATAATGCACACTGATGGATTTGAATAAAGTTATCTATTTGCAAGTGATAATTGTGATAAACTTAAGGATTAAAAATGACTCATAGCAGTGCAGTTTGTCCCAAAATGAGTTGATTTCCCTCACAAGAAATGTATAAGGAGGTGGCAAGCTGCCTTGGCCACACGAACAGGACAGGATAAGGGACTGGATGGATAAGCTAAACAAAGCCTAATTCTAAGGTGATTTGAATCTGAGTAAAGTGGTTTGAGTTGCTGAAGCTAAGCCTCCTGCCAGAAACACATTGTGAATTTTAAAGCCCTGAACTGTAATAGATAATTTTAATTCCTCTTTTTCTTCCTGTTGGTCAAAGCTCAGGAATCAAAGGCAGGACTCGCACATGGTCTCTGTCCCCCAGGTTCCTGTGTTTCTGAGCCTGAACTTTGTGCCTGGCTCCTGCAGTGTCTCACCCCTTAACCTGATGGTTGGTAGGTGCCTGGGTCAGTGGGTTTGCTCAGCTGGATATAGCCCATGAGGAAGCAGAGCAGCAAGGAGCTGACGGACATGCCACAGGCCGCTCCCAGGACCACTGAAACCTGTGACACCTTCACACGTCCTCTTGCCCAGTAAATACGTCCCAGAGAGTGGCTGGGTTTGTGATCTCCCATGCTCGAGAGGTCTCTATCTGAAGTAGCTCTGGGCCAGGGGAGATCCATATGATGAAGTAGCTGAAGTAACAGAAGCTACTTCGGTCACAGGATGGCATCACCCTGCAAATCACAGATCTCTGTGGGCAGAGGGGTTTTGCTGGATATCATTCTGTGAAAATTTGTGTTTGTGGGAGGAAAAACAACAGGAAAAATAGAAAGGAAGGCCAGAAAAGGAGGCAATGAAGCACCAGTCTGAGATGTACTGGTAGTATGTCTAAAGGAAAACCAAAAGAGAGCAAAAGGATATGTAAAGGCCTATCAGCTTCTGAGTTAACTGCTGACTGAAAAAGACCTGGAATTCATGGTATAGTCTGAACATATATGTTTTTTCATCTTATGCCAGGGAAACAGAATTCTGTATGCAAATTTTAAATAAGCAGGCTCCACCAGAGTTTTCAGTTATGATCAATTTGGCTGACATCTCTTTCTAGTAGAAACAGCATGCAGGGTCATAAGCTTTTCCTAGCTACTTATGGATAAAAAGTGATAGCATAACTTTAAGGACGTGTCATTAATAACCTGCTAATAGAAACCCCAAGGCTGCAGGCAGCTCCCACTCTGCTGCAGGCTGTACAAACACAGCAGAGGCGGCCTAGAAGGGCTTAAATCTGCACACACAATAGCCAGAACATGAGAGCGAATTCTCTACCTCCAGCTCAAATATTCTTCTGCTAAACTCTTAATTCACGCTGTCTCCAATAAACCAAAATGAACAATGGCTCTCCCTGCTTGGTGCTCACATCTTTAAAACATCAGTGGGCAGTTTTCACATTGTCCTGGGCTTCAACCCTTAGTCATCTCTCTGCTACGTGATAAATACGCCGCTCTTTTTTATCTATTTTCATGAGTCAACCCCTCCAGCCCCTTCTTCATTCTCCTCTCCTCTGAGCTCCTGCCAGTATTTTTCTGGTACTGAGCATCCAGTGCAGTTTTGCATTCTGGGATCAAATTAAGGTTTCCCATCCTTGTATCAGAAACTAGCTGGGCTTTGGAAAGTGGTGTAGTGCTTGGTACGTGGGTGGGATCCAAACATCTGGGGCTTCAAATACTGGCTCAGATACTGTATTGCCTCAGAAAGGGTATTTAAGATACTCTGGGTCTCAAGATATCTCCATCTTGATACAGCACAGGACAAACCTGAGTGCCTTGCTTGAACCAGACTCACTACCTGTCTGCTGTATGAGACTGTGTTCAGGACTAGACTTCAACTTGGCTCCAAAGCTTCAATGCTGTCAGCATTTCAGTAGTGACTTGGGCAGACATGTGGAGGATATCGTGGTCACGTACAGTCCAGGAGCACAGATCTGAGACATGGATGTACAACATAGAATCACAGAATGGTTTGGGTTGGAAGGGACCTTAAAGATCATCTAGTTCCAACCCCCCTACCACGGGCAGAGACACCTCCCACAGGTTACTCAAAGCCCCATCCAACCTGGTGTTAACGAATCCATGCTCCTTCAATGCAAAGTGCATCAGAGCTATGAGCCAGCAGATGCAAGGTCATGGGCATGCTTAAACACCCCCTGAAGCTGTCTTTGCACATCACAAAGAAGACACAGCCTCTGTTTCCCAGCTACAAAATGAGGGCACACAATCCTTCTCCATCTCTCCATGTCATTAGAATAAAGTGCACTGCTGACTCAGAGCTGCCTGCAAACCACTGGCGTGAAAGTCAAACCTGTGCCCACACCTGTGGTCTATGTCTGACCTATCTATCACTTCTTGCTGTCAAGGAAAAGGAAAGGCTCAAGCCACCTGAGCCCCCAAAATGACTGGAGATGGGAGGTAGTCTCTTTCCTAGCCTTCTTGTATAGATAGGCTGTGCTCAGGCATCTCTTAATTAAAGCTGGAAAGGCTAGCAGGCTGATGGATTTGAATTGAGATGCTGGTGAAGTGCCTGTGACATCCCCAGAGGGCACATTAAATTAACCAAATAGACTAAGGATTCAGTAAGCTAATGAAGAGAGAAATGAGAGAGAGAGAGAGATGAGAAAGATGGAAGAGATGAGGGTGAAGGAGAGAGAAGCAGATGGAAAGAGAAGGCAGGGTAAAAAAGAAAAACAGAGGAATAAAAGTGAGCAGGGAGGAGGAAAAGAGAGGGATTAAAACAAGATGAGAGGAAAATACATGGAGACACTGAAAGTGATTAAGCGCAGGAATAAGGAAGAAAAGACCCTGCAAGATCCTGAGGCTTTCTCCAAACCCACGCTGGGACCATCTGTGCTGTGGCCTGGGGTCCAAATTGCTCAATCGGTGCCTCTAAGTGGCATCGGATGCTTAGCGAGGCCATAACCCCGAGCAGGACTCACCAGTCCCCACTGCCCAACCTGTGCCCTGAGGTGCCTTACCTGCTCATGGTGCTCGATGCCCATGCTGATTGTGTTCACTAGGATTGCAATCATGATCCCACGGTTGAAGTACTTGCTGTCCACAATCCCTCGAAGTTTGACCCTCACTTCTCGCCACATGTCACTGCAAAGCTTCAGCCGCCCGCCTTCTTCTACCTCCTCCTCCTCCTTCTCCAGTGCCGAGGCACCTTGGTCCTCTCTGCTGCCCTCTCCCTCCTCTTCACTGGCTCCTCCATCCTCCTGGTCTGAGTCAGCGCTATCCAGGACAGAGAGCCTTCGGGATGCTTCGTGCTCCCCTCTGTGGCATCGGGGGCAGTTGGCGGGATCAGAGGTTGCTGTCACAGCAATGGGCTGGACCAAGCCCTGAGGAGGGCAGTCAAGAGAGTTGTGCTGCTGGCAAAGTCCTGGCGAGAGAAATGATCATGCTTAATGGAGAAGGCTTTGAAAAAGACATCCAAACTGGGGACATTGTTTGGCTTTTGGGTGTTTAGACAGGGTAACTCGGCTTTTTAGTTGTAAGGATGATTAAACACTCGCACGTCACCTCAAGGGCGGCAATAAAAGCCATTGCTGCTGAGGGCTTTACACTGACTGGCTATGTCACCAAAAGGCACAGTACTGTTCAGCTGCCAGTGATTAGGCTCAATGGGGGTTCACGTCCATCAGAGGAGGAACTGTTTTGTCTGATGCAAGAATCAGCTTGAGACTCAGTAGCTTGTGTCAAGTGGGAACTGAGGGAAAAACGATCATGAGGGCTGCTTTTGGCCTGAACAGCTACAAGCAGGGTCCAAGAACCCACATGCTGAGCTGAACTCTCTAAATTAGGGAAGCTACATTAGCAAAGCATCTCAAGAAGCCAGAAAAGGTAGCACAAGAACAGTTCCTCCTGGTAGTCCATGTGCTCTGAATTAGAACACATCTGCTCAATTCAGTGAGAAAACAGTTTGTGTTTCCTCCATCTTCCAGTTGTGCCTGGAAGATCAAATGGGGGAATGAATCAATTAATTCATTAACACAATGCATGAGGCCTGCAGAAACTTTCCTCCCAGCAAGTAAAGAAAATGACAGACTGAGTATGCAAGACTAGCTGAAAAATCTGCTTTTTTGCTTGTTAATGGGAGCATTACTTACGGAAGGCATCGGCAGGCAGTTAATACTAACTCTATAAAACTATTTTTACAGTCACTTTTCAGGCCAGGAATCCAATTTAAATGGTATTTTGTGTCTAATTTTACACAACAGCATGTGCTCCCATCAAGACAAATTGTCTTTGTTGCCCTTGCATATCAAACTGACTTCTTCAGTATTGCTCCCTTGGTTCAGGAGACATCCTAAGGCAATTCTACTCCCTGTGCCTCTCTCTTGAGGTCCCACAGCAACTCAGTTTGGGAGGAGAGCTCTGGGGGACCTGATGTGTCACCCAGTCCAATCCTTAGTCCCACTCTGTCGTATCGCCTTGATACTTAGCTCTCCCAGACTGCTACCAACCGCCTGCTATACCAGACTTGGAGCTCTTTAAAAGCTTCAGTTAATGCCTTTAGCGTTGTTCCATTATGATCTCTGGGTTTCAGTCCTGAGTTTCCCATGTTCCCTGATGGTCATCCCTGTTTCATTCCCATTCTTGCTGGTCATCCCTGCTTTGCTGGTCTGGTGTACTGGCCATGGCCCCACGCTCAAATGGCCAATGTCAATTTTAATTCTGTGCTTTGTAGGCACAGGCCCTTTGGCAAACTGGCACATGGGGATGCTCCCAGTTACTCTCACATTTCCGCTATTGGCATTTCCAGCTTTACCCATGAAATCCTTACTGTAGTGCCTCTGGCTTTTCCTGTTCATGTGTGGCTTGGCATCAGTTGGTTCCACATGGCCCTGGCGCCAGCTCTGTATGTTGTTGTACAGCCCAAGGGTGCGGCGTTTGGCTTTGCGCACGATGTGGCAGACATACTGGAAGATCTCCTCATAACAGTCTCCCGGCTCCATGTAGCTTGCAACAGTGCTGGACGAGAGGTACCGGGCCCGCTGCTCCTGCATCAGCTGGTGTTCCCGCTGCTTGGTCTCCGAGAACTGTGTGGCAATGACCACCAGGCACAGGTTAATCATGAAGAAGGAGCCCACCTAGTAGCAAAGGAGGAGGAGAGACAACGTCAGCCAGAGGAAGAACATACAGGAGGGGGAAAGAGCAGAGAGGAGGGGAAAGTGACTGGATGCAGACAGAGGAGTGGGAACCAGTCTGCATATGGAGACAGGATTTCAGAGAAAGCAAGGGCTGGCTAAGCTTGGTTTTGAGAACTCACCCAACATCATTTCCATGCAGAATTTAGAGCTCTGAACTGAAATTCAGGAAACACAACCCTACTTTTGTCTCTTTGGCAGGCTTTGTGGCCTTTAGCATGTCACTTAGAAGTCACCTGCAAACGGTTTGATGAACACTGGACTTTTTCTTTCCCTCTCCTTTGTGTTAAACAGAAGATGGGAGACAGAGGACTAGTTTGGTAGTTTGGTTGCTTTCTCCTCTGCTTGCTCTTTTACTACTGGAAAAATCACACGCTGTCATTTGTGGTCTTCATCTCCTGGAGGATATGTCAGTATTCTCAGAGCATTTCACACAGAATCACAGGGTTGGAAGGGACCTTAGTAGATCATCTAGTCCAACCCCCCTGCCAGAGCAGGGCCACCTTAGAGCAGGTTGCACAGGAATGTGTCCAGGCGGGTTTTGAATGTCTCCATAGACGGAGACTCCACCACCTCCCTGGGCAGCCTGTGCCAGTGCTCTGCCACCCTCAAGGTAAAGAAGTTCCTCCTCATGTTTAGCTGGAACTTCCTATACTCAGGTTTGTGCCCGTTACCTCTTGTCCTGTCACTTGGCACTACCGAAAAGAGCCTGGCCCCATCCTCCTGACACCCACCCTTCAAGTATTTATAAGTGTTGATATTTATTTATTTATTTCTACCATTTACACCTTAATTCACCGTACAGGGGGATAGCATTTTGCTGAAATCAATCAAAGAGGAGTTTACAAAAAATAATGACTTTGAGAAGGACAGTAAATAGTCTGGTAAAACAGTGTTTCCTTGCTCATTTTTGATTCTTCTGATACTGGACATGTTATATTAGCTCTTATTTTACTTGTCCTCCAGCCTAGGTAGGATTTCCATTTCAAACACAAAAACAGTCACAACCCACTCCCCCAGTGACTTAGAAACAAAACAAAATACCCAAGTTCTTCCTATTCTCCATACAGAAGCCAAAATATCGATCAGGCTTATTTTACACCTTTCCATGTTCCCTTTAAGTTTCCTTTGCCCCAGCTTTCCTATCTGTAAAATGGAGCAAATACTTCTTGGTGCTGAGAGATAT
Organism: Rhinoptilus africanus; assembly: GCA_013400135.1. Classification (NCBI taxonomy): domain Eukaryota; kingdom Metazoa; phylum Chordata; class Aves; order Charadriiformes; family Glareolidae; genus Rhinoptilus; species Rhinoptilus africanus. The sequence goes on along the minus strand of VXBO01005937.1, from coordinate 23,005 downwards.
GGATCTCACTCTCAGTGTTACATACTATGAAATTACAGATGAATCTCCACTAGGAAGTCTATCCATTACACTTAGGATAAAACCTGAGCTTCAATATGAGGAGAATTTCATACATGAAAGGGCTGGTAACCACGCTGAAAATAATTTTCAAAAGCTATGATGCCCTGATTGGTGCTTACTCCCTGTAGAGCTGCAAGTGGTGATATGGTGTTGATAAAACATAGAGTCTGATCTCTGAACAAGGACCACATGTTTGCACTGCTCTGAAATGGACTCTGTGGGGCAGCCCCTGGGGGGAGAGAAAGCACCAGGTTGGGATTTCTGCTTCCCTGGGATCAGGGAGCATCCCATCTAAGGGACATCCTCACACCATGTTCCTCCTGTACAAACCCACACAGGACCCAGTCTCACCTCCCAGTCTCTCCTTTCCAAGCAAACAGCTGTGACACAGGGCTGGATCCAGTCCTGCCCTTATCTCCACATGTGTATTCTCCCCCATATAACCCTTCCAGCAAAGGGGAGAGGGCAAGCAAAGGTGGCGATAACCTGACCCAAATCTTTGTGCACGGAAAAGGTTGAGGTTTTTTCAGCAAGTACCCCAGCTTATTTTATCTATCCAAGCAGCCTTCCCCTTAGTGCACAGAACTTGCCACTCCTTCATCAGTCTGCCCCCTTGGTTGTCCCCTTCTCTTGCATACACATGTCCGGCAGCCCTGTCCAGAGGCTCAGTAGAGTGGCTCTCAGTATTTCAAAGTCTGTGCTAGCATCTGAATAAGCCTTTGAAACATGAAGCCCTTCCCAACCAGATTCAGCATCAGGACAATAAACCACCTCAAAACAAAGGCCTTTTATTTTTCCTCCTCCTCTCAGCACCCTTCAAAGTTGTTCTATTTCCCTTCATCACTGAACCCTTCTCTTCCTTCTCCTCCCACCCATATTTCAGCCTATGTTCCCTTCAGCTTCTGTATGCGGCCTTGAAAATTAAAATGATGCCTCGTTTGGATGCAGCCTTGAAAATTAAAATGATGCCTCGTTTGGATTCCTTTGCCTTCCCCCGAGATTTTCTCTAGTCCATGATGTTTTGCCTGTTTTCATTGATGAGAGTATGACTGGGAATCCAATTCCTCTCTGATGCACTCTCCTGCCCTCTACCCCTCAGCACCACACAACACCCACATGGGCTTGCCCATTCAGTTATCTCCCTCTGCCTGCCCTGAGTGAGGCAGGGCTGGGAGCTGGACACCAGCTGTGCACGCATTTCTGGAACGCTAATTGTGGCCCTCCCCGGGACTTTGCAACTTCCAACAGCTCCACAGACAACAAGTTTTTAAGACTTGCAACACCTTCTTACTAGGCTACAAGCACAGGAGCTGAGGGAAGCTCTGGCTGAATACAGAGGGTAGTTCAGATTTCACATCAACAAGCCTTGTCCTCACAGGTACCATTTCCTGGGATGTCCCATCAGATGACGAAAAAGGGGAGGAGTGGGAGGACTGGATATGGCAACTAACCCCCCAACTTAAACCTCTTAGCTAGGAACATCAAATGCAAAACAAATGATCTTGTTTAATCCTTAAGATGACAGGCAAGTCTGTAAACTCCAAGGTTCTGCTGAGCTTTACGCTGCCTCCCAGCTAGCAGAAGGACAGGAAGGGTCCCAGATGGCTCATAATTGAGCAATCCATTTCAGCTAGCTGAGCGAGGAGACCGACAGTGTCTGACATGGAGTCAGACAAAGCATCTGACAGAGGCAGAAGGAGACCATTGATTCAGAGCCCCAACACAGGAGTCCCATTCAGCCCTGAGACTGAGCTGTTCTTTGATTAAGCAGAACCTGGCCTTATTCAACCCAAGGCACAATTCCTGTTTCTGCAATAGCTAATAAAATCTGACTGGTTCTGGAGATTCTGACTTACTTGCCTATTATTTTTATTGCTTATGCCTGGATATCTAGCTTGTCTTCCGCAGTCCACGTGTGTAAGCACAGAGTACTTCAGAAGGCCACTACCTGCTGCAATGTGGAGGCCAGCCTGAGAAGTCAGAAGAGCTTTCCCTAACCCAGGAGCGACACCAGTGGCCAAGTAGCCGGAGAGGTGAAAAAGAGACAGCTGGACCTCAAGCAAGGAGACCCAAATAAAACACTGACCTGAGATGTGAAAGCAGTCCTTCCTTCATGTCGCCTCTCTGATGTCTGTCAGAGGGAGAAGGTATTTACACTTTGCTTAATGTGTAAAATGCTTTTACCAGGTTGTTCTGCAAGGCCACTCTAAGTGCAAGGGTCAGCCAGCACTCCTCCCCTCGGGTGAGCACATCTATGCAGGAGTTCTAACTGTGCTGGGAATATATCCAGGTGGTGGAGCCTTCCTGCCAGATGAGCAGTAGCAGGTAATGCCCTTATGTAGATGTTTGAACATATCTCTGTGAGGGAAGGAGAAGCCATGGATGAAAGCATAGCTCTTAAAGAGAGGCTGTGGAAATCCGGCACCAGAAGAGTAAGTTTGAGGCAAGGTTAGGATGTATCCGGGAAAGCAAAGGGTCAGGGCTTAAAGTACAACTGTGAGAGCAATCCTCCTTAGAAACCCAGGCCTTTCAACCATGGATAAAAAGGGAGGGATAAAGGCTAGAAAGACTGTGCTTCATGAGACTTGAAGAGGGGCTGTCATTTCTATAGGAAGACTCAGAGGGAAAATGAAACCAAGTGATCACAAGTTCACGCTATGGTGTTGCTGTGTGCTGCAAAAGATTACACATGCAAAGAAGGTAACAGAAAGGCTAAATACTTTCTCGGTGTAACTCCACCAAAAGCAAAAGAAATATCCCATCTAGCATATAGCTCCTTTGTTCTGAGCAGTCCCCGGAGTAAGTTGAGGTTCATGTGCTCCTGTGTTTGATGGAAATAAACCTACATGGCTTCTGCAAATGAGGAGGGAATGTCTAGAAATGTCAATGACACTCCACAATAAAATCTCAGGTGGAGTGTTTAATTGAGGGTTTTCAGCCGCGTGATAATTCAGAGACAAAGTTTGAATCACTGAGAATCCACATGAGGTGAGCCAGCACTAGAAGGATGCTCCTGTTTAGAAACCAAAAATATGCTGACAAAATTTATGTAGTTTGGAGCAGAGGGTGAAGGGCAGTTTTTGGAACTAGCCTGCGGGAAATGGGCATGCCCACCCCAAAGGTTAAACACGGACTCTGAACAGTCCTTTCTGGCTCTGGGAGAGACTGTCTCTGAGGCCAGGAGTAAAATCTGTGCCGAGCTGCACATTGTACAAATCTGTGTATCCTCGCCATGCTGCTCAAAATGAAAACGCAAGCAGGTGCTAAATATCTCTTGCATGGTGAGAAATCCAAACAAACTTCATGGAAAATACTGGTTTTCTGAACTCGCAGAAAGCAGCGGATGTTCAGTTTGCCTTTGGGAATAAAGCTGGGGGGAACTCCCCTCCCATCCTGCGCAATCGTACCTCTGCATTGTCTCTCCTTGGGACCCTCCAGCCTCAAAGTAAAAGCATCGTTCCTCAAGGTGCATTTCACCCTGCTGTCCTGGCTCAGGTTGCAGCCCACAGGGAATAGGTCAACTTTTTCTTTTTCTCTCCTTGTCTTTCCCTTGTGATGGTAGATAGCCAGAAGGCATGGAGAAATCAAGGATACCACGAAGATTCAGCTTTTTTATAAGCTCTCTGATCTGAATGGACCAGCAGATATTTCTTTTTGTGCCACTCCCCATATGTACAGGTTGCAGAATTTCTCCCAGAAAATGGATTAAGGTTTGTTTGCTCTCAAATCATTGCACATCAATTTGAATTTAAACTAGGTCCTGTGCCAGGTGAGTCTGCTTCTAAAGATCCTATTTCTAGGAGGGTATGAGCACATATAACAAATAGTAGGTACAAAGTAGAGTCTTAGTCAGGTCCTTTCAACAGCCCATCCAAATGCGTATAGGCTTTGGAGATACATACTGAAGTCCTCAGTGGCTAAGTGACCTAGAACTAAATTGTACTTATAGCGTACAGATTTTATATTTCCCATAATCCATCCTAGGTCTTTCCCCTCTAGTCTTGATTTTGGTCTCCTTGTGCAAAAAGTGCAAGAGTCTTCATAAAAGCAGCAGAATCATTCCTTGTTAGAAATAGAATATTCACTCCAAGAAAATGTACTTGTATGTGGGAAGCTTGAGGAATGGAAGAGACAATGGAATCACGTTTCGCACCTCTCTCTCCAGGCACCAACAACAAATGTCCTTACAGCAAAGCAGCGTTCAGCCTTCACTTGTATAAATCCACAGGGGTTATACACTGTTTATTAAGTTTTCATCATGGACACACTTCTCTATTTCCATCCCCACCAGGCACAAGTGATCTCACACAGCCAGTTTATGTTGGACTGCTGACACTTTCAGAACAGCAGCTTCCTTTTGTTCATGGTGAAGAACTAATTCAGTGTGACAGACCCTGAATCTGACAAAATCTGAATCTGAGACCCTGAATCTGAGAAATCCAGGGGCTGCCAAAAACCATAAAACATGTCTCAGGAATGACCCAAGAGCTCAAAATGTATAAAGAGACCAAGTAAGAGGGCAGGTGCAGAAATGGTTTTCTGTGCTCTTAGGCCTACCGGTTTGGGGAATTTACTTGAGAGAAGATCTGTGGATGAGGACATTATCCTAACACTGGGTATGAATATCTCTAGGAATCAATCCTGAGCATATTTTTCGAGTGAAAGACAATAACCTGGCTGGAAACTATGTGATCCTGCTACCGACTCTTGGTGACAATCAACTAGTTGATTTCCAGGGATTCTTATAAGAAATCCAGGTAAAGTAGCTTGCTACCCAGTATCTGTGCTGACCTAACACCTGTCCTTTTGTAGGATCTTAGTTTACAATGCTGACAGTCATCAAGTCTTATACTTACAATTATCAGCAAGATAAAGTAGATAAAATTGTAGAAGGAATGGGCATCCATCACGTAGTACATGATCTCCACCCATCCTTCCAGTGTGATCACCTGCAAAGACAAACAACAACAAGAGAAACAGGAGGGAAGTGGGCTCCCAGAGTTCACTCCTCAGTGTATACAGGCAGATACTGGCAGAGCTGTTGCAACCCAAGGAAGGTGAGAAACAACAATTCATTTTAAGGAGGCCAGATTTCCATTCCAGGAAATCAGCGTGGTGCTGCTTGGTGACACTGGCATACTGTCAAAGCCTGTGAGATCATACTAGTCCACAGCAGGAATATTTCATTAAAATAGTTCATTTCCCTGGATCGCAGCGGGGGAAAACCCGCAGCACGTTTCTGTGCCCCTTGGACTGGACACCGCGTACAGCCGGCGGAAAAGAAAAAAGGGACGGATTTTAGCTCCCATCTGCAACACGTGCTGGGAATTAAAGATAAATAAATAGACTTATTTGCTATAGTGATCTGGATTGAAGGGAAAACCAGTACAAGTCAGCCTGAAGTATGTAGCTTATTTCAGCAAAGGCCTGGAAACTGTCTATATCCCTCCCCATCTTCAGGAATACCATTTGTGGTGTGCTCGGTCTCTCTTGTTAGAGTAGGTACAAGGCCCTTTTCTCCCTGCAGCTGTATCACACCCTGCATAAATCATCATGGGAACAAAGAAAGAAACTGAGTTGGAAAAAAGAAAAATAGATTGAGCCTTGTTAAGAGGCTAAATCTGTTTCTTACCTGAAATATCACAATCCAGGCATACCCAATGTTGTCAAAGTTGATGGCACCCTTGTGTGGGTTGGCATTGCCTGTACGGCACACGTTGTAGTACTGGTTCCAGTTGACACACATGCCACTGATGTTGAACTCTTGACGGACTGAGTTGTAGTAATAATAATCGTCCTTGTCCAAACAACATTCATGGCCCCGCTCCTTCAGTGGGGGTATCTCATGACAGCCCATAATTCCATTGTCTCCTGACAGTGAGCAGATAAAGGGCATCTCATCATCTTCCTCAGGTTGGTAATAAGGGGGCAGAACAATGTCACCTTGTCTGTAAGGATAAAAAAACACAGTTCCTTAACAGTTTCCCATCAATGACACTGGTGGAACTAGGAGCTCCCATCCTGACATAGGGACTGTACTGGGTAAGGGATTTCCAGGTTTATTGCCTCAGGAGAAGGGAAGGGAAGACAGGGCTCCTGAAAAACAGGAAATTTCCAGGGTGAGTCCCCAGTTTTCAGAGCTTTCCCTGCCATCAGATCACCTCAAGCCAAATTACACAATCTGCTTTCGTGGAGACGAAGAAAAGCTGGAATGCAGATATTTGCATTCTGATCACTCTCCCCATTAGCATCAAAGCTAAATCAGATGCAGTGTTATTAAGGAAGTTCATCAGGCTTTACTGTGATGTGCTCATGTATGTAACTGTTGATGGACATGTTTTATAACATTTGGCAGTGAACCTTCTGTACTTCTAAAAAAAAAGAAAAAGAATCCAGTTCATGCATAATTAAGGTTGCACAGCTAAGCCTTAAAATCAGGAAATGCAAAGTTAAAATTGACTTAACCTTAACTTTGACTCCTCCTTGACAGTTGGCATTATGGGTGCAATGTTTCATGACAAGTTCACATGCTTTTTTCCAAATAATGCAAGCACCTTCCAAATGCATGAATAATTAAAATCATCTATGCTTGCCTAACTGGAGATGAGCTAATGATGAGGAAAGTGAAAGGTGGAGATTTAAGATTTTCCATTAAACTTTATCTGGTGCATTCCTTGCCTTCTACCATTCACAGCTTTCACCGTTGCATGAATGCAGACTTTTTCACTAAGTGTCATTGGGAGAGGAGAGGTGTTGACGATAAAGAAAAGAAAGTCTCTGATTCTAAACTAGGCAGGACTAAACCACAAAGATCTGTCATTACACATCCTCGGTGAACTGGGTGCTTGCACACTTCATTTCTCTAGTAATGGTCAGACAAAGATTTTCTGAGATACGTCACTTTGAGAACTGAATGGGGGCCACAGCCTACAGTTACATCAGCTCTGCATGGATGTAATTACACTCATTAAAGTAGTAGTACTCCCGATTTGCATAAAGGACAATCATCCTAAACGTTCATTTTTCCCCAAGGAATATATAAACACAGTAAATGGCTGCTTTAAGCAGCTTTTTCTCTCCAACCCCACTGCTGTTCTGCAGATTGCATTTTCACACTTATTTTTTTTACAATTTTAGATGATCTAAAGCTTCAGAACTGTTTAATCAGTCTAAACTGATCTACAGCTTTAGTTTTTTTAAAGCAGTCTAAACTGATAGGACGCCTGGGATTAGCGTACAGTTTTAAGAAGACATTTTGAAGCCTGAGATCTACTAAAGCCATAAAGTCAACAGGACGAGCTGAGCCCTGGAACTGATGCTCTGCTCCCCAGGAGGGTCATTGGAGAGTTTGCAGCAGGCAGGACTTTTTCCACCCCACTGTCTCTGGGGAGGAGAAGAACCATGATCTGCAGGCCCCCCGGAATAAACCTCAGATAATCGTAATTGACCCCTGTGTGGCTCCAGGACACAGGCTCTTTGCCAGAACTATGCCCACGTTTCCCCATGGGTTTTTTTGCCCCATTCAAGCAGCCATTTTTTGCTTTCAGATACTCTCACTTCTACTAACCCAGTTACAGGACACCTCCCAACAGCCCTCCATCCCCTCGTCATGGGACCTCACACATGCAATTCTGCTTGATATTTTCCATGTCCCTCCTGCAGTACTGTCCAAACAGTGATCTCAGCTCTACCTCAGACGTGCCAACGTTGTCCCTGGAAGCATCAGGCATCACTATGGTTTTCCATAAGACTTGTCTTGTTGTTTTCTTGAAGAGGGAGCGAGTCCAGGAGAAAGATGGTGTGGCTGGTGTTTCAGAGTGTCAACTATTTCTGGGAGTAGGAGCAGCATCTTGAATCTCTGGGCATGGCTGGAGGAGGCAGCTATGCTAACCTGTGCCTTGGCCAAATTCAAATGAGACTAGGCACCTGTGGACCGTGAAGACAGACTAAAACCAGCTGCCTTTGCCGTCCCTCCCTTTCCAGTCACTGCAAGACATGGCCAACGCTCTGCTTGGTACCAACATACAGCCAGTTGGAGTAAGCAATACACAGAGAGCCAGGCAGCAGAAGACAAGAGAGCAGGGAAGGGGAAAGAGAAATGCCCCTGGAAGAAAGGAAGGGGACATCATCTCCCAAGCACTCACATTGTGAAGTTTTCCTCCATGAAGCAGCGGTTGCGGAGCAGCCCAGCCCACAGCTGCACCCCGATGATGCCGAAGATGAAGAAGACAAAGAAGCAGAGAAGAAGGACGTTCCCCAGCATGGGCAAGGTGTCCAGGAGCAAGTTCACAAGGATGCGCATGCCTGCAGGGGTAGAAGAGAGCCAGAAGGAGCAAGTGTGGGATGGAGGAACAGAAAGGGAGAAAAGGAAGGAAAGGAGAGGGAAAAGAAAGGTAAATTTAGGAGACATTAAAAAAAAAAAAGCTACATGAAGATAAAAGCAGACTGTCAGAAATTAATTACTGCTCAAACCAGGCTAGATTTATGATCATTGCTGTTTCTTGTCCTAACCTCTACTGACAGGCAGCCAGCAGAGCTGCTGTGACGCCGTGATCTCTTAACCCTAGGCCTTTGTCTGCAGCAGCGAGAAGAAAAGGGAATGAGACTTCTGTTACCATCAGCTATTTGATAGCCCTCCCTCCTCCTTCCCTGCAGAAGGGCAATGGAGTGAAAACTCTGCCCCAAAGGTGCACAGCAGCTCAACAGCCCCATCCTCAGATGGCTGAGGCCGAAAATCATCCCAGTTCGACATCTGTATGCTGCAAACCATGAGAACTCCAGTGACGTCCCAAGGCCAGCCTGCCTAGCAGGATGAATCTTTCCAGCACACACAAACAACTGGCATAAATTGGTTTTCTCAGTGACGATCTCATCAGGGGACAGTCATGGAGACCACACTCTTGTCTAGTCCTCCATTCCCAACACGGCTGGAGCACACACGTAGTGGGCACAGCCTGAAATGCTGTTGGCACAGCACCTCTGGCCTCTTTTTTTTTTTCTTCTTTTTTTCTTCTAATTATCTAATGAATTCTTTCAGTGGTTTTATTTCTCCCTGACTCTTCAGCTCACATAGTCACAAGGAGAGGTAAGGATAGGCTTGTTTCTCCATGGAGCTAGTGACTTTTCCTCTGCTCTCCTGGGATGCTGAAAGTCTAGAAATCCTTCTGAGCATCACCGAACCACCTTTACCCCTGCCATACACCTCGTGCAGTCATCTCTCCTTGCATCCATGGAGGTCCCTCCCCCAGGGGCTCAGGGAGTTCCTTCACTGAAGATGTTCCATGTAGGCCAGCAAATAATTAGCTAATTAGGTATTTATAACCAGTACATTACTTCAGATGGCAGTGGAAGGGGAAAGAGGAGGGGAAGATGAGATTAGGATTCTCTGACAGCCCTTTGAGGCACAAGTTAATCCCCCTTGTGTGCCCAGCGTCAAGTAATTAGCCACATGATGCTGTGCATTACGCTCTATCTCTATCCCCCAGGCTGCTCATGCTGCGGAGAGGGGAGGGAACGTGCAGGGGGACATGTAGGCGTGGGGTGCACACACAGTGAAGAAGAGGGAGAAAGGTGCCTGGTGTGGGGCATCAGAGTGGTTTAACTCAGGAGGGAATGCTTTGGGGGCAGATGAGTGTGGGAGAGACAGGAGTGGTATTTGCAGGTAGGCGGTGTGTAGGAAGAAGATGCCTAAGGATGGCTACGTGGGATCATGAAGGACAAGGAATGATGGCATTAGGTCTAAGGCCAGGCTGCGGAGCAGGAGCTAAGCCCTGCTTCCCTGACTGCCCGGACGTATCACTAGTCACCAGTTAAGGCAGTTTCTAGACAGTCCATCAGTAACTCAGTAGCACAGGGGCGCAGCTCCAGCCACTGGCTGGGATCGTGGACATGCCATGAGTCACTGATAGCTTTCTGATCTGTCACCGCACAAAGCCCAACAGCGTAGCCACAGCGCCCTGCTGCTTGTCGCTGCGACCTGCCAGGCTCTGCAAAAATGCTCAGCACAACGTTTCGGCTTTAAGGCCACACACCCTCACTGCAGTGCAGCGTGTTCCCAGCATTAACGCTGCTTCACAGCATGAGTGTGGTAGTTCCCATAAACTGTCCTGGTCAGTACATTAGGGAGAGCCAAGTGACATGGGAAGCTGTGCCAGCAGCGCTGCAAGAAGGGGATGGTGTTTTTCAGATCAATTGATGCTAGCTCCATCTCAGAGCAGAGGTAATGGGAAGAATGAGACTGCCCTTATGCTAAAACACCCAACAGATAGAACAGACATCCCCAACAGAATCTTGCAGACAACACACTTGTTGGATCAGAATTTGCAAAAATTTGTCCATGTTCCAAGAGAAGACAAGTGACTTGCAAAACTTGCCTGCCTTTTCCTTGGAAACATCCTGCCTATCCGTACGTTCTCCATCTTTACTTACAGAGGGGCTACTGATGGTACAGGATTGTGCTATCCACACCTCCAGCATCATAGCAATTGCCCTCATGCTAGACTCTCTGGGGCACCTGGGCTCATAACCCAAGAACCGTCAGGTAGCCACCAGGGAGGTGGCCACCAGGCAGGTGGCCTCGGCACTTGGCATCTTTTCCACATCACAAAGCATTTCAGCATTGGTGGGTTCCATTTCTAAGTCCAAATGAAACCCAATTTTTATTTTTTAGAAATCTCCTAGTTGAACAGAGTCATCCTTCTCTGCTCATTGATGCTGACCATGGATATGAGATTGCCTCTCCCCAAAGCAGGAACACTGAAGCCACACCCATCCAAACACCAACTGCAATTCTCCTATGGGCCAACTACCCCTAAAACAAATCCATCACTTCACTTTATGCAAAGCCTCTTTCGCTTCCTGCCCTAAACCGCGAAGCAATTGCTCTGGGAACCCATTTTTCACCAGAGGCATCAGTTTTCCATCGAATGGACCTCCTCTGCTGAGTTCGCCCAGTTAGTGCAGGTACTTCAACTACTTCTTCCATATGGAGGAAAGGCACAGTGTAAATACAATCTGAGTACCTTTGGTTCTCTCCACTGTCAGCCTCCCCTGCTGCCTCCAACACTCATGCCAGAGTCCCTGAGCCCTGTCCTCTGCTATACCATTTTGGCAGTGCCCCTCCTGCACCTGTGGTAGCTCCTATGGGCACTTTGGGGGGAAGCCCTCACAGCCTCCCCATCCCCTCCTGAGCCAGCAGCCCTGCACAGGTCTGTCCATAACTGGGGCTTTGCAGTCCCCTGGACCCAGGAAGGGATGGTCTGGTCCAGCAGCCACGCTATGGCATGTCCAGGGAAGGACCCTCCCTGCCAGATGTGTGAATGCTTTTGTGGGCAGGAGGGGATGACCCCAACTCAGGCAGGACCCACAGAGCAGTGTGTTTCAGGGTCTGCACAGCCTGACTGGGAGCAGATTGCAAACAGTCCCCAGTTACTCAAGCATTCATGAGGCGTGGGGGAAAGAAGGAGAAATACTGAAAAGCCCAAGGGCGGAGGGTGATGATTTACTGCAGACCTTGGTGGTTGAGATAATAAGCAGCTTGCAGGGCAATGGAAATGGCCAGAAGGCATATTTGACAGTGCAGCTTTGGGAGCATCCTGCCCTAAAGAACTAGAAAACCTCTCTTTTCCAAGGGGCCTTTTCCGGACAAGCCCCCATCCACAGCAACACCAATGTACAGAATTATAGAATGGTTGAGGTTGAAAGGGACCTTAAAGATCATCTAGTTACAACCACCCTGCCATTGGTAGGGATACCACCCACTAGACCAAGCTGCTCAAAGCCCCATCCAGCCTGACCTTAAAATCTTGCATGACAACTTCTGGAAGGTGCTGGAAAGCTAGGTTCTTCAGCAAAGTCCTGCTGCTGCCTTCTTCCTACTTTCCACCGCCTCTGCCTGCCTTCTCTGCCCCTTTACCTTTATCTCGCTGTGCCTACACATCCTCTCTGCCTCTGCACCGCTCCACAGCGTACGTGCACTCATCTCCCAGCCTCCCTCCCCATTGATGCCTTTCCCCACAACCCCGTTTGTTCTTTACCATTGGCAGAGCAGAAGCCACGCTGGCTCACAGCAAGGAGAGAATATAAAAGGGACAATGACCTTTTCTGAAGCAGCCTTTGAAAAAAGAAGACGTTCCCTGAGAAGAGAAAGGAAGAGGGGACGGGCAGTCTGGAGTAAAAGTAAGGAGGGAGAGCATTGATGAAGCAACATTCAGCAACCAAACAGGCTCCCAGGGCATGAAATATGAAAAGGTTTTGCTCTTCAAGGGGAAGAAAAGCTAGAAACATGAAATATTCATGAGTGCCAGGTGTGGGCTCTGAATGGCCTTTTCTCTTCCCCACTCACCCTCACAAGGATACCAGGGGAAAGGAGGAAATGAAATGGCATCGGCTGTGGGCATCCTAGGAAGGATCCTCACGAAGTGATGGATGCTCAGATAATGCTTCCCTGCTGCTCACCCATGCCCTTGGGCAAAGGGTGGGGAAGGGTGCTCGATGAGACTTTGCTGGCAGGGCTACTCCTGTCAGGATATCCCATGGGAGCAAAGCCACCAGCATAAGAGAGATGCGTTCACCGCTGCAACACAGCAGTGGATGTCGGGGGGAAAGTACGTCGCAGGGATGAGAGGCAGCGAGCGGGAGGGAGTAGTGCTGGGGAGCGAGCTGTCAGAGGGATGCACAGGGCTGAGCAAAGCCAAAAGATGAAGCAAAGTCGCTGAACTCCCTCCTGGGTTCCGGCAGAGAAAATCCTCTGCCTCACCACAGCAGCATCCAGAGGCCCTGACAAACTCCACAAACGCTACAGTGACCGCAGCTCCCTCCAGACACTTGCCATCAACCCTGATTAGCCTGGCCGTCACAGCTAAGCAGACTTACCCAGCACGTCCCAGCCCCGGGGAAAGGACAGCGGTGAACAGACAGGGCAGGGCTGGGGCAGAGGCGAGCTCTGGGCAGCCAGAGCCAGCCATGCAGTGCAGGTGTGCCTGGCGGCTGGACCACCCCTGCTCCTGCTCAGCATCCTTCTGTCACTTTGCCTTCTCTCCGCCTGCCTCCTTCCAAGAGGACCAACAGCTGATTCACTCCCTAGCACTAATCACCCCATGATCTGAACAAGGGACTGTCTCAGGGGAGGGTGAGAAACCCTGTTCTTTCTGTTTTCTGCTGTCTCACCCACATCTAAGGCTTTTGAGTTCTCCTCAGCTCTACAGTGAGGGACAAAGCTAATGTGTGCAGAGTCAAAAGTGGATAGTGGTTTGAGGCAATTGTTCCCTTGCTTAGAGTAAACCAGATGGAAAATAACGTAATTCTCAGCACCCATCTTTTCTGCATCATAGGCCAAGCCACCAATTGTCATTTTAACTGGAGCAAAAGCAAATCTCTTCCCTATCAGCATTTGTGACTGTAGCTGGCAGGACATTTTGCAGAGTGCAGAGACCGAAGCATTGTTCTGTCCCTCAGCCAGGCCACTTGTCCAAGCTTGCCTTCTTTCCTTCCTCCCCTGCCCCAGGACACATGGCAGTCCACCCAGCTAGCGCAAGGTTGGCAGGATTTTCCTGTGCATGTTTCTTTATGGGAATTTTCAGAACTGAGGAACCATTCCAGCAGATAGATGGTATTTCACAGGGAGAGCTGCACCTTTTTTTGTGTGTGTGGCCAAGCCCTGTAGACAAATAATCTTTGTTTGTGTGCACAGTGCAAGCTGGTGGGCCCACCTGTGGTCTTCCTCACTGCTCTCTTGCTGATCCAAGGCTCAGCTGTCATTTCACACATTGCATTAATTTACAGTAGCTAAAATGTGGGGCCAAACTACTGCAAAGAGAAACCAATCAGCTGTGTCTGCAGCAGTAGATTCATCGTTATGATAACCCACAGCTTCCCTCGCCACACAAATCTTTTTCTCTTTGCTGCATTCCTCCCAGCTGAAGCCTCTCCTGCAAACACATGTGTAAGTGAGAGGAGCTCGGCTGAAACATCTGGTGTGCAGCTCCAGGTGCCTTCTCCTCTTAAACCAGCTCTACTGCTAAGGAAAACCTGCACCAGACACAAATGTGAAACACTGGTCTCATTCAGAGGTAATCAAAGTCTTTTCACTGATATTTCCATCAGGTTCCCAGAGCATTTGTAGGATACGTTTAGGGTTGAGGGTTTTGCACTTGCAGGTTGTCAGCATGATCCACAGTTTAGGGGCACCACTCAGTTCCTCACCATCACACCACTCTTGCCAACAAGCAAAGCTTTCAGGCACCTCTGACTGGCTCAGACACCTCATCCAGCTCAGCCTGTTGATGACCTAACCTCCAATTATCCAAATCTTTGTCACTCCTCAGCTTGACCACAGACACAGAAAATATCAAAGCGTGACATTTCCAGCATTTCTTAAGCTTCAGCCAGTACAAAAAGCTGCTGCTCATTTCCTCAGTAGCGTATCAAGCCTCACCTCAGTGCAGTGACTTCCCTTAGGATACTGAACCACGTTCAAGCATTAAGTATCCTCAGTCCTTACCTTCAAAGTGCTCCTTAGCTTAAGCCTGAGGTAGCCAAAAGAGAGACTAAAGCTCCAGGAAAAAACTCTTGGTCACAGCTTCACCCTGCTGGGACAACAGAGCTCTCCAGAGTAGGTTTAAAGTGTACTGATGTAAGAGCAAGAGCTCTCTCAAGCTTGTTTCGAGGCTGTAGGAACAATTCCCTTGGGAGACAGGGACTAGCACAGACCTCACTGCTTTCCACTTCAAGAGCAAGATGCTTACCTTACATGGATCAGCTCAGGACAACACAAGCAACAAAAAGAAAAGGAAGAAGAAGAAAAAAAAATACAGCACTTAAAAACAGCCCCTCAACACACTTTACTAAAACAACCACCAAAAAGAGAGTGTAAATGAAACCTGAGATACACCGTTTTCCTTAGGGGAAAGATGATAATATACATGGGTGCTGCATGGCCATGATGCTGAGCACACTGCCGAAGGCGCCTCAGGTGCCAAAGCCAAGAATGAATATCAATATTTGGAATCCCTCAGAGCTCTCCTTCCTACCTGCCCATCAAGTGCCACATGTGCATCAAGGAAATAGGTCCCTCCTAGTGAGACTTAGCATACAGAAGGGTCAGCAACCTTGAAAGCTATAATTCCCTTTCGTGTGGTGTACAGCAACAAGTCCCATGGAGCCCTGGCCTGGCTTAGACCATAAGTGGTTATTGCCACATTTCTTTGCTGGAGACCTGTAGTAAATCCTACAGAAAAACAGAGACAGCTTCTATCACAGAGTAGCAAAGATATCTTTACAAAGGATTTTTTTTTTTTTAGAGAATATCAAGATATCAAAAGCAAAAAAAAAAAAACCAAAAACCCCAAACCCCCTTGGATAATGCTAAGAGAAATATGTGCCAAGGTCAGCGAAAAATCTGCTCACTAGATCATAAGTTATGCCATAAATGAGCTCTGGCTTGAAGGCTCAGACTCTGGTCTTGCCTTCCAACCCTTTTGCAGAAGGCAAGTGGTCTAAACAGACCCTGCGGAGTCAGCTCAGTCCCAAGTTCTCCTGTTTCTCAGCTTTGTCCAAGGTGCACAAGTCCCAGCACACAAAACAGTGCCTCCTTGATGGGCTGGAGCCTCACCAGCCCTTCAGAGGGATTAGAAAACAGAGCCATGCCAGGTGGAGCTGTCAGATGCTTTGAAGAAGCAAGCCGAGAGATGGGACCTCCTAATTGCAGACTGGACCCCAGGGTGACAGTGGTCTCAAGAATGAGGGCAAAATCCAGAGCATGTACCTTGACACCTAAATGCTGACCCTTCTGGAAAAAGAGGGTCCTCGGTCCAAGCTTTGGTGTGACCCAAACAGAAGGAGACGCCTCAGCTCTGCAGCAGGCTGCACCCAACTAGGGATGCTGTGAGCCCAGCTATGGTCCATGGATAGCAACAGAAAGCTTATCCACCACAGGCACGCACATTCACTATGTGCCACCATAGCACAGTTGGTAGCCACATAATCTGTGGCATGAGCAGAAGCGGACGCGGGCAGAGGTCTCATCCAGGAGCCCCCTCTCTCGCCTCATTAACCCTTGCAGGCTTTGGGTTGTCAAGCAACTTTGACTTGGAGAGTGACACCAGGTGTCAGCTTATTTCTTAGAGAGGTGTCTCTCTGGGGGATTGCTGTCATTCTGTTCTTTTTTCTAATACTGAACATCTAATAAGCAACACCTACTACCACCTGCTACTGTTGTTCATTCACTGATCATCTCATTTTTTCCCCATTTATCACTGCAATGATGAGTGCATTCGCTTTCAGTGAAAACTCTATTAAAAACATACCGTGCCAGCTTTTCTTTCAGAATTGCAGGGGTCACCTAGCACGGGAGACTAAAGGTAACTCCAGTGCCGTAGCTGCGAGCTACTTGCCTCCGTTCTATAAATACCCTTAAGTTCTTTACACATCTCTAGTGCTATGTAAGTAGGACAGAATAATGCAAAATATTATGTAAAACAGTGTTAATGCAACTTCTGGTTAAGATTTAAGGCAGCTAATTTCCTCTTGCTGTCACTAGCATGAATCATGTTTCTTTCTACTGCAGGCAGTGACATGACGTTGGGTGGAATGTGTGTGAAGAGGAGAATCAGGCCTGAGATACACAAAGATTGAGAAATTTAAGGTTATGGTTGTAAATTGCCCTGCCCACGCACACGAAGTGTAATTTGCATTAGTGTAATATGACATTATCTTTCACCCCATAATACACTCTCATTATTGCTCACATTTCCATGGTATCCATTGCTTGATAGGTCCCATGGGACAGATTTTGCAAAACAGCTCAGCTCCCATTTAGGCAGCAAACTACGTGGCTGGGCTTTCGAGAGTGCCGTGTACACTGGAGACTGAGCTTGTTTAAACAGGCAGCAGAATTGTCACAACGGGAGCAGCAAGGAGCTGAGCATTTTTACAATTCCGGCTGTGCAGGTTCCCCTAGAGGAGAAGGGAGAAATAAAGATTCCAGCGAAGGTCTCTTTATGACTGGTTGTGGGGTTGTGTGGTTTGGGTTTTTTTTCCAGGCTTGCTTTACTTCCAATAACACAAATTCCGAAGTGCTGTTGCTAACTCTTGTGATTTTTATCAGGAGTCTTGGGATGCACGGCATAAACCTTGAGGCGTGAAATCTTGCTATGACTTGACAATCTCAGATCACAGTAAAGAAAAAAAAAAGATAAGAAGTTTCTGTTCCTCACTACTATGGGGAGGGAAAAAGATGACTACAAGATCTGAGTCACAGGTCTAAAGGTCTGAAAGCCATGGGAAAAATAAAAATAATCTGTGATATTTTTTCCTTTTCTTTTTTCCAAATCTCATTATTTTAAACCCATCTAACAACTTAAAAGCACACAATTTGTGACTTTTGAATACTGTTACACTAACAGTAAAATCGAACAGACTGGTTCAGAGATGGAAAGATTATTTTATCCCATGATCCGTGACTGCAAGAAGAGGGACTAAGCAACGGTGAATGGTACAGGACAAGGAATTATCAGTTCTACATTTCCTGCACTTCAGTGTTCCCCAGGTCCCTGCCATGATGTTACACTAACACAAGGATAAAATTTTCTTTCTGTTTTGTTTCCCAAATTTACTTTGATTACCTGTTTAAACACTTTGCAATATATTGCACACTGTGGAATGCACCTGAAAGCCAGCACTGAGATCAGACAAGTAAATAAAATTGCAGCCTGCCTTCAGTGACCAAACACTTCCTCCAGCACTACAAGGCATGGGTCTGTTACAGCCTGCTCAGTTCATTAAAAAGCCCCAGAGAAGCACTGATTTGCAAGCCCATACAGCATATTTGAGGGTCAATAGATTTTTCTTTACACTAGTCCTTGCCCTTGTTCCGGTTTTGATTTCCTCCCCTTCCCTCACTCCCTCAACTCCTACTTTCTCTGCATTATCCCACACACGCAGGAGCATCACGCCTTCGCGTGCTGTACCCGGCAAACCCTGACGCTTGCCTCTTGTGCATTTCTCCTTCAAACCTCATTCCTTCTCTGCTCTTGTCTCTATTGATCCTCACGCTGCTCTGCTCCCCCTCATGCTGTTTCCCTGTATCCTGAACACACCTGTCTGATTTAGGGCTCGATTGACTTGATAAAAAACTCTGCTGCCCAAGGAACAGCACATACAGGAAAGTGCTGCTCTGAGTTACATTTCCATCTCCGATCTGCACCCCTCTCTGAGGAAAGGCATCCTTTAAAGGCCTGCTCCAGGCACAAACCACATCACTCTGTTCAGTGCTCTGCTCCACTTGGCTAGGAGATGGGTTGGGAAGGGAGGATACAGACTGAACTCAACCCTGTCAGTCAAGTCCATCCCTTGTCAGCTTTTCTCTATCCTTTCACTGCCCGCCTGCCTGGGACAGAGCCTACAGAAAGCTGGCAGCTTCGACTTTGAATGCATCTGAGCCTCAATAGCCTGACTACGGAACGAATAGGGCTTTTTGACCTCGTAACTTTTGTGTATGAACACTGCAAGAGAGCATCACTCTCATCCCTGTACCAACCTGCTCAGGACTGTAGCTGCGTGTGGATAAATCTGTACACATTTGCAGGTGGTTGTAAGTATGGTTTGCATGTCACTGAGATGTGATAATAAATATTTACAGACCGGATTATATGAAGAACTGTGGATGAGGTAGGTTTAAATACTTGTAAACTACAACATCTGAGTTTCAGTTATCTCTTTACAAATAAACCTGTGATGGGAAAAATTGTACTTTCAAATAGTCAAATGGAAGTGTACATTTTTGAAAGTAAGGCAATATTGGAAGACGATAAGCAAATTATAGCCCTCTTTCAAAAAGACTGAGGCATCTGAAGCAAAGATGCTGGATGAGGGGAGCAGTTTTAGAAGAGGAATCTCATAATCCCATAATTTCCAACTGCTAGGGAAGGACTGCGCCCGTCAAATGCACTTGCTTTTTTGCCTGATCTAGCAGTAAATGAGACTGGTTTACAGCCTAGTATATCTCAGTCAGAAGCTAATTTGACACATGCTCATCAGTGAAATTAGTTCTTCAAAAACACATTTAGAGAAGTAAATGTCATCACTTTTCCTCTCTGCCAAGTGTGGGCTTCATACCCAGACCACTCTGTCTTAGGCACTGCTACAGTACCAAACACAGGTAACTTGGTGTGGAATACAGATTTTAGGCAGGAAATATAAATACAAAACATCTGCTTTTCCCATTCCAAGGTTTATCCGTTTCAGACTATTTTTATATTGCTGCTTTGATCTACTGAGCTGAATGCAGGGCTGAGTTAGGAGATGTCAGTTGTATTCCTGAGTCTGCTGGTGACACTCACTGGATCTCACTCACCCTGGTTTGAAGTATGAGGAAGATTAAACTACAAGCCTTGTTTTATATCTGTGAGATCTGTAGAAGAAAAGCAGAGAAATCTGGTCTACTTGGACCCATGGAGCTACTATAGTGGCTATAATTAATAAAGAAAAATGGAGCTATACCAAGATTTTCCTACATAGCTCTTTTACCAGAGGGAAAAAAAAAAGCTATTTCATTGAAATGGAAACACTTCAGTGTTGTGATAGTTATTGAAACACCATTTAGCAAAAGAAAAGGAGGACAACAGAAGAAAGCATTTTTATAAAGTCGAAATGTTCTATTTCAACACTTCTAGAATGGCATGGTTGAGGTTTTCTGATTTTTAAAACTCTTTGTCATGACAAAGTATAGGAAAAGAATCAAAAAGCCAAACAAACCACCTAAAATTAGTCAGAATAAAACCATATTAAAATGGATGTGAAATGCTTATTCTTGTTCTGACTGAGAAAAGACACATCTAGAAAGAGCAGAACTTCCCACAAATCTGAAATTCTATTTCTTGCACAGCCAGTAATAAGACTATAACATTATATTTCTAATGTCTATATCTCCACGTAAGTATTACTGCACTTTCACACCAAGTATTAGCACATGTATGCACTTTCTACTCAATAAAGTTGCTATGCAACACTCTGCAACAGACTCCTTCACTTCCGTACAGTGTGCTCAGCTGAAGTAATCTGCTTCCAAATGATGAATCAGTTACTAAATTGTAAGTGGAAACTGGAACACAATGCAAGGGGACTCTTCTTTGCATAACACCAATGCGACATGAAAGAGTAAACTGAAGAAACATTTTCTGCTTCAATGTCAAAAAAACCCATAGAAGCAAAAGAAATTCAAACCATCAGAAAATACTACAGAATCCCTGCTCAAAAGCAGGCAAAAATAAAACAAAACCAGCCTCCCCCTAAACCTTACACCCTGCCATGAGAAGAAGGGATGAAAGACCTAGCAGAAACAGCAACGTTTCACCTAGCAACCTGCCACACAATCGTGAAAGGACAATAACAACAAACAGATGTGGAATTTCACCCCAAGTCCAGGACACGGGCATGCCCAGTTCAGAAAGCAAGTCCTCTAATAGAGACCTGGAGGGTATTTTTTGCCTCTTTACACTTGTTCACTGACTTGGGGGGCTTGTCGCACCAGCTCATCACCATGGAATTGAATCACACGGTAATAGGACCAGAACAATCTATAATTTTTTTGTTTCATGCATTTTCAGATTGTACCCCAAAAGGCAGCATTCCTGGGGTTGTAGTCAGGAATGCAAGAGATAAGCAGCAATACTAATGAAGGCGTGATACATGTTACAAAACTAGGTTGCCTCCTGTTTTCTGTAGTACTCTCTAAAGATTACATGCAGATAGAGGAATGATCAGGTGGGGCAGAGCCACAGACCTCTTCATCCAGAAGGGAAATCTGAAATGGTCAGTAGCACATCCTGCTGAGAACTGCAAGAAATGCAACCAATTGCTGATAACCAGTAGCTAAAGGTCAGCTCTAACCCTGAAGCATGAAGGTTTGAAATCTAGAGGTGTGTCCACATGAGCTCTGATCCCTTGGACATCCCATTTCACTTACTTCATTTACAGTACCTCAACTTGATTTTGGGCTGGAAGGACTTCCACAGCAGCAAGTTTTAGTCTAGTTACACGCTGGGTGGAGAACTTCCTTAATGGACTTTGCATTTGCCGCCACCTGGTTGCACTGGATGTCCTTTTCTTCTTCTGTCATGGTTCGGATAGAAGAGTCTACGCATCCTTTATGCTACCCATAATGAGTACAGCACACACAAACAGCATTTGTCAGCTCTTTGTGGGATGTTATTTCAAAGCCTCACAAGTCTCACCGTAAGAAAGGGCTTTCAGTAACATGTTGAGAATGAACACAAGTAAGCAGAATTTAGACATACCCAATCTAGGCATTTAATCTTTAGCCTTCTGTCCTGGTTCTGGTAGGGATAGGTTATAATTTTCCCAGGGACCTGGGATGGGACACAGCCTGGGCTGACTCAAACTAGCCAAATGGGTACATTGGCTAGTACACATGGCTATGTGAGCCATGCTCAGTATTTAGATGGAGAGATGGCAGGAATCTGGCAGGAATTGCCACTTGTTTCACATGGAGGGGAGTCCAGTACACTTGGAACTGACTCCCCCAGGGGTGAAAGCACAACCCTTCCATTTTCCATGGAATGATCCAGAGTGCATTGGAACAGGGTGTAGCTACAGAACACTTGCAACACATTGACAACATCGTTGTATGGGGCAACACAGCAGACGTTGTTGAAAAAGAGGATAAAATAGTTCAAATCCTTCTGAAAGCTCTTTGTGCCATAAAGCAAAGTAAGGTCAAGGGACCTGCACAGGAGATCCAGGTTTTAGGAAAAAAATGGCAAGATGGATGCCATCAGATCCCAGTGGATGCAATCAACAAAGTAGCAGCTATATCTCCACTGACTAGTAAAAAGGGAACACAAGGTTTCTTAGGCATTGTGGGGTTTTGGAGGAGGCGTATCCCACATTACAGTCTGGTTGTAAGCCCTCTATATCAAGTGATCCAGAAGAATGATTCTAAGTGGGGCCCCGAGCAAAAACAAGTCTTTGAACAAATTAAACAGGAAATGATTCATGCAGTAGCCCTGGGGCCAGTCTGGGTGGCACAAAATGTTAGAAACGTGCTCTACACAGCAGCCGAGAAGAATGGCCCTGTCCAGAGCTTCCAGCAGAAAGTGCCAGGGGACACTTGAGGTTGACACCTAGAGATTTGGAGTTGGGGATACAGAGGATCCAAAGCCTGCCATACTGCAACAGAAAAAGAGATATTGGCACCATCTGAAGTGGTTCCAGCTGCTGCAGAAGCGGTTGGTATGGAAGCAGAGCTCCTGACCTGGATGGTCAGAGAAAGCACATCATGCCACTGGTGCTACGTGGAGTAAGTGGATTGCACTGATCACACAGTGAGCTCAAATGGGAAAGCCAAATCACCCAGGAATTATGGAAGTGATTGTGGACTGGCCAGAAGACAAAGATTTTGGAATATCACTAGAGGAGGAGGCAAAGTGTGCGGAAGAGGCCTCACTGTATAATAAACTACCAGAAAATGAGAAGAAATACGCCCTGTTCACTGATGGGTCCTGCCAGATTGTAGGAAAGCATCGAAAGTGGAAGGCTGCTGTGTGGAGTCCTA
>VXBO01005936.1:139530-168235 GCA_013400135.1 Rhinoptilus africanus | reverse complement strand
GAGCACAAGATCCAGCAGCGCTCACCTGGTATTGTGTATTGTGTATTGAATAGCAGTTTGTTTACTTTTATAGGAATATACATTTGCAATTGCTTTCTTGCTAGGGAGAAAAAAAAAAAATGTTATTCAGAGTTTAGTGACATAAACATTTACTCCTCCTTTTGTTTTCTGTGATTCTGCCGTGGACCTTCTTTGGTGGGGTGATTGGACTGGATGATCTTCAAAGGTCCTTTCCAACCCCCCACCATTCTGTGATTCCTAAGGTTTTACATTTGTTTTTCCTATCTAAATCTTCAGCTGTGAAATCTATTTAAAATACTGCATGTCCTAAGGACACAGTAGAAGTTCATATGCCAGACAAATAGCTACTCATTCCAAGTAATGTCAAATAAGCCCTTCTAGTCTAATTTTGCGACCCTTTCTTTTCTTTACATTTTTATTGAGGTGAGAGCTCTAAAAAGATTAGTGAAACTTCAAAAATGATGTTTTTCAAAAGTAAAAGTTTGAGACACTTTTTTTGGCAATCCCTATGAAACAAGCCCCCAGTTTTCAGGAATAATATAGTTGTCCTTAACTAGTGCAAAATCCTGTTCAATAAAATACTGCGTATATAAAGACACATGGTAAAGTTTAAGGAATAAAACATAACAAATGGGAAAATTAGGAAAGAATGGACCTTAAATGTTGATATCAAAAGTGGTTTGAATGTTTTCTTCAGAGTGGAATTTGCTTTTTGCTTGAGTGTGTATACTGGCCCTAGTTTTATAAAGGGTCTTGCATATATAAAAGCAGTAACATTGCTGTGGAACCTCTACTTGCAATTTATGAGTACTGCTTAGCATCAAAACATGACAACTAACGATTTTCATACTAAAAGCCACAGACCAGGTTACCTGCACACGATCTGATGGAAAAGACAATGTCTCCACTATATAGACCCCATTTCCAGCTTGTTCAACCTAGCCCCATGCTAAAACCTCCGTGTCCAACACAATGCAATGAAAAGTGGAAGAACTGGAGAAGGCAGGTTAAGTTAAAAAGGGGAGGGTTGTCCAACTCCTGTCTCGTTAGTTGGTATTGTGGAGGACTTAGATGATTTCACCACTGGCTACTCCTACCACACTGAGTTAAGTGAGATCCATTGTCAGAAATGATGGTTTGCTTCAAAATTTCTATTGACATCACCTGGTGCAGTTCTGCTGCCACATGAAGTTAAAGAAAGTGAGTACAAAGTGTTTCTTAGGGCACATTTCCCTGACTAGGTTATGTAGCATAGGAAAAAAAAAATACAATCTAAACAAAGTAAAATCTATTGGGCTGTGACTTTGCTTTATACTTTTGCTCAGACAGGAAAAAACCTCTGAAAACTAAGTTGACACTGTTTTATGATTTGATCTTTAACAGCTTGCCCTCCATATGGAAAAGCTTTAGAATTTGACTGGAAAATTTAACCCTTTTTTAAGACCTTTAAAAATTTATCAGAAAACTTGCCTTTGTCTGTATTTTTACACAACACATTTTAAAAATAATGGATAAGGGTTGTTGCTAAATTCTAATATTTGGACCAGCATCTATTCTAAACAGCACATCTGTTAAAATGAACAGAGCTGTCTGGATTTACTCCATGTAATAATATGATCTCAAAATATTAGAAAGTTACTAATATAGATACAGAATTCCACTAGTTTCATCCCTGTCAAAAGCTACTAGGTTTGTCCCAAAGGCTGGCTTGCTTATTTCCCATTATGGTTACGTATCTACAAGCCGCTCTGCAAAGAACTTCTTTTCAGTTTTGCTTCCAAAGGAAATAAGACTTGTGCAATTGCATTGTCTGTCTATTTTGGAAAGAGGATGAAAGGGGAAGGAAGACAAACAGCATTTGAGCTTGGAGGCTAATTTCAGCCAAACCTGAGAGAGGAGGTAGAGGCATGCAGCCATAGAGACACTCACAGCTGGCTGAACACATGCCCCATCAGGACGGGCTGGCAGGCAAAAAGCATTTGGGAGCAGCTGGTATTGACAACAAGCATCCCTGCAGAGGTACAAAGGGTGTCATCTGGGATGCCAGGGGTGAAGAGACTTCCGAGGAATGTAAAAACCGGAAAATCAGGATTTTTTGGTTTCCGTTGCCAGTGGAACAACTTGCACCTTTCTTTTTTTTTAATTTTATTTTTATTTTAAGCAGAACTAAGCACTTCTGGTAAGCAGAAATTAAGGCTTGCTCCTGTCCCACATGGATGCCATACCTTTATACTGTTTCTTTCAAAAGCCAAGGCAGGACCAAGCTAAACAAAAATGATTGAAATATGTTTGGTCTTATATTGTTTAACCTACAAGCCACAGCTCTCTTACTTCAGTCGACCATAAAACAAATGGGGAAAAATTTGGAACAAGAGGAAACCTTTGGCTGTCTCTCAGATCAGGATGAAACTCATGCCTGGATCGCTTCTGAGCCTTCCCAGCTTTTGTTAGTTTACACTGATCTGTTTTGAATGCTCTGTTTTCTTAAGTGTTTTCAAGCCATTATATCATTCTCTATTTGCACTTTACTCCAGTCACTCCTAAATCTGTTCCAATCAAGCCAAGTATATATGTCCAAAGAAAACACTTTTTTTTATGACAGACTATGGCAGTGATCCTATTTAGACACATACTTCAGTTTTCACACACAAGTAGTCCCACTGAGTTTGAGGCTTTTGCAAAATGAAGTGTATTGAATAACTTTGCACAATTAGGGCCAAGAAAAGAGGGACCTCTGTACTCCCAGCTCTGCCTGTGCACTGTATGTGGCTTTGAGCAGGTCACTTCACCTCTGTTGCCTTCCATTTACAAACATTAAAATATCAGCTACCTATCATACCTGATACTAGCAACAGGAAAATTGTTAGCATTATTCTAATGCTTGAAAAAGGATCATTCAGCACTGCATTGGGGAAAGGTTACAAGTGCATAGGCATGTTGTGACTGAGAAAACATCAGGAAAGAGGACAGTCTGAAGTGAGAGGGTAAAACCAGGACAACAGTAGAACTGAGTGGAAGATGTAGAAAAGAGTAGACAAGTAATGTTACACGCATTAAAAAGAAAACAAACAAACAAAAAAGCAAATAAAAGGGAAGGATAACAGAAAATTTGTTCACCTCGTGGGTCAGATTTCTGAAAAACTAAATCAGAGTGACTTCAAGTGAGAATATAAACCTTTGTTTACTTTCATGTGTCAATTTTCCTAATATGTAATCTTTTGTTAACCATGTAAGATGATGTAGTGAATGCCAAAACTATTTGCACAATGACTAACAGCAGAAGAACNTTTGAGGGACCTGCTATACAATTTCTAATTGTACTTGAATATTAACCTTCAGCTTTAGGATTTCTTTTATTACTATTCTCTCCTAAAGAGTCAGATCAAGAGTCCTCAGATAATGCTGCCATTTTACCCCCTGATCTAGGCGTATGGTGTCATATGGAGCCCACTGATATAGACTGGAACAACTATTCTACCCTTTCATGAAAAGCCACTCTTTTTCCATTGTAACACACTCCTTTCCTTTTTTTCCTGTTAAGGAAAAAACACAGGTTGTTTTAGTTCGGCACCATTGTTGTGGTGTCTGGACATTGTGAGTAATACCTACTAGTTGGTGTAAAAGTGATCTCAAAATCAAAATGGTTAGTTCAAAAGAGAGCAGAGAATGTTTTTCAGTGTCTTTTGCAGGTAAAGATACACTTACCTGTTGCTAAACTTGAGCCTTACTGCTGTTCTTGGTATCATTTTACCGATCCAAAAGGCTTATTATGGGCTTTTTTTAAGTCAGTCTTCCTTTTTAACAGTTGATTCAAAAACCAATGGGAATATTTTCATGATGATAAAAAGATCATCTTGGTCTTTTTATGGACTTCAAACAAATCATGTCTTACACAGAAAATGCAGGTTAGCTTATAAACTAAGCTGAAGTCCTTCTTAATCTTTATCATCTGTTGAATAGAGACACTTTGCTAAATAAGAGAATCCACAGAAGCTGCCCTGTTTCACAGAGGAGTGGGAGGACTCCCATCTATCTAGATGGCAACTCTGACAACCTACATTTTCAGTTTTCTTACAGGCATTTTCTAGTTAGCTTTTGCAGAAAAAAAAAATCCCACACCTACCACTAATCAGATATGCATAGTAATGAGCATTGAACTATTCAAAGAAATAATGCATATTCACAGTTTTAGGCCAATTTCCAGATATACTCAAGTGTCCTTCAGCAACCCAAGGTCAGTTTTACATGAGACATCTACCAAATCACAACAGAGGAGAGATGGAGAAGAAAGAGGAAAACAAAGACCTTCCTTACTCACACACCCTTGGGACCACCCAGATAAAGTTATCAGGTCAGCTGCGGTGCCTCAGCAATAATGTTTGTGGTTACTCATCAGTGAAGCACACACTTGGTTTTCACTAATATCTTTTGCAATTTAGCAATTTCACAGCTATGAGATAACTGAAATGCCAGAGTCATTTTTGTATGGAGAGAGAGGAAACACTGGTGTAATGTACACCAAGACACAAGAAATACAGGTAAACGTTATGAACGGTTTAGACTGGAGTGAATATTTCTGTAAACATCCTTACACACACACAGATACACATCCTTTCATCTATCCCTCTCTTAAATTCTGATGAATGAATTAAAGCTTTTGAGACTTTCTGGGTTGACTGGGAAAAGCCAGTCTACTACTGTACATGAGCATGTAGGTGGATAAGGAGCTATTTATGTGACTGATCCCTAGAAATGGATTGATCTTTTGTGATGAACTCTTGCAGTTTCAGTGAAATAAAAGTGTAAAGTTGGAAACAAGGGAAGGGAGGTACTGCGGTCTGTCCTGTTTGAAGTCTGGGCTGTGACAAGGGTATGATTTCCCCAGCACAGGAGTAAGGTGGGCAGAGCTACTTCAATGGACAGTGTGCTCACCTTAGCAGTGCTTACCTGCAGGCGTTCAGATGGGAATGGTTCAGTGATGGTCTTTCGGACCTATTAATAGAGAAAGTTCCTATTAAGAAGAAATGGTTAGATTTCTGCTTCCCTGGGGTCCATGATGACAGAGGGACAGAAGAAGCCGTGTGAGTATGGACCAAGTATTTCCAGTGCTCCACATTAAGGAAATAATTTTCTGAGCTGTAAGGGATGTCATTCTTGTTTTGCTTATGATGCCTGTTTCATGGAAGACTACACCTCCTGACACTATCCAGCTGTAGACCCTGGAAAATGTGTGGCATTACAGGATCTTCCAAAAGCTGTGATTTTTAGGAAAAAGTTAAAGCAGAGAGAAAAAGAAATGAGTCATCCTTGCTAAATGAGTAACTCTCAAAAAGTTGCTTGTGTGTGTGATGAGAGTAGAGCTCAGAGATCAAACTGTGACTCATCAGGAAGACAAACTGAAAAATCTTCACCTCATAGTGAAATTGCTACCATATATTTTCCTGTGTGTCATCTGTCCATATTATGGTTTAAGGGTATAATACTGCAGTACCTTGGATTTCCTCCTAGGTTAAATTCAAATCCACAGGTGAGTTTAAAAATCCTTTGCAGAGGGCTTGGATAATGCCTGTATTCTATTTAAACGTTACCCAGGTCTTGGGGTTAGAGCTGAATGCAAACCTTCTCTGTGTCTCATACTGACTGTGCAGAGCTATGTTTTACACTACATACAGAAAATGGAGCACACTTTAAAAAAAGGGCTCTGTGATGAAGTCCCTATACAGTAAGTTAGTAATGTAGATTTAGGACTAATGAAAACTGGCCCAGCAACTAATTTTCCTGCTGTGGGGGGAAAAAAGTGCCAACTATATTGCTTTTGCAAAAAATGAACGATGGTAGAGTTTTCAGAAATGGTCCTAAGAAACTCAGCATGCTTTCTCTGTATATATGTACGTAAATGTACAGTTTAACAGTGTAAAAAAAAGAAAAGCATACATCTTTTCAGTCAACAGAGAAGAAAAAGGGTTTAAAAAAGGCCAAGATCTGACATGAGGATGCAGAGGTAACTGAAAACAGTGTTTCCCCCTACTTCAAACAGCAAGTGTTGCGAAACAGCTGCCCAAAATTCCAGATGTTCCAGTCCCTCCCTCACCAGCTTCAATGAAACATGACATGTAAACAATACAGTACACTCTCTGCAGAAATAAAATAGATGAGGAATGTCCAAGTGTGTGGCTGAAGAGCTTTGTCAGGGCATGAGAGGGATGGATGGGAACACCCTCACCAAAGTTTCCGTTCCTTTCCCCTTTTCTCCTTCTCCGTCTGCCAATTTGTATTTCATAACATGATGAGTTACAGGAGGTTGTGAACCAACACGGTGTGGCCTTACCTCATACCCCTGTGAGAAGGCTGAATGCAGAGGCTGTGTGCCTAATTCCCCAAGTACAGCATGGGTCATAACCTGTTATTGTTGTTTGCTTGTAGTGGTGCCAGAACAGACATTTTTCTTGTCTGGATTCCAGTAATATATCTCACAGCTTGCTTTTTTTTTTTCATTACTTGGCTAGTCTATCTTCTCATCTTACATTTTCCCCCGTACCGACGGTTGCTCCGTTGGCTACCAGACTGTTGAAATCTGTTGCAGTCATTCCCCCCGTGATGATGTGGGAGAATACAACCCTGTGGCTGGGGAATTACTGTACGTGAATAGTAGAGGGAAAGAATTACACATGCTTTGTGCAAAGCTGACCATTGACTCACACTGTTGCTACTTCTCCAGAACTTTCCCCTTGCTATCCCTGCAGAATNCCTGACTTGTTTCTGTAGAGAAGCTGAAAAAGAGTAAATGGTAGTATGTTTTTCCAGGTGATTACTTATCTATTAACGCACCACGTATGACATTCAATGCATGTTTCTAGAATGTGGTCAAAGGATGTGAAAATTTGCATGAAAACAGATGTCTTATGCACAAATGGTTACTGTCTCGTGATATTTTGATATTTTCCTGGTTTTGTGCTGTGGGATAAGACCACTAGGTGTTTGTGTATGATGCCAAATTATATTATCTGGAAGAAAATGAGGGGAGTCTGGTTTAAAAAAGCTGTCCTTTAGTGATGTTATTGGCTCTTTCAGAGGAGTGCAATTCAGTTGGACAGTTTAAGAAAAGTTTGCAATGTCTGAGTTTGGTCAAGTCTTACCAGATGCATAGATCTCATTCCAGTCCTCTCTGCAGACTTAAACTGCACCCCAATTGTACGTATGGCATGAAACACAAGAGATTATCTCTTCAATGAGACAAAAGTGAAGTCATGTCTTGAAATACAGCTTGATTTCATTTTGAAACATGGCCTTTGCTTTTTGGGATAGCAGATGAAGTTTCCAGTAGTTGGTCATGGATCCTACGATTTAATTTATTTACGTCTCACCTGAAAAAGACACTCAGCTTCCTTGCCTTAACATTCCCCGTAAGTACTTAAAATGTTTTACCTGTGGACAAAACATTGAACAATGAGACAGATATACCACAGAGGTTCAGTGTTGAGACAGTTTTTTAAAGTATTTGTGATTGTTTCAGCCAGCTCCTTCACATCCTGGAGTCTAAGTGGTGACACGTCAGGCTGGAACTCCATCAGAGCCCGGATGCAGTACCATCCGTATCAGCTCTCAGGGATAAGAGAAGAGCAGGTCTAAATGAAAGTAGCTGTACTGTAACAGCCTTGGGGAGTTCGAAGGAGACGGGAACAGCGGGTTTGTCAATGCAGAGGGGAGCTTGGCTTCCTGAAGGAGTCGTGTGAAGGAAGAAGAAGAAAAGAGGTTGTGGGGAGACTGACACCATTGCTTATGCCCCTTCAGAGCAGCATCATGCTTGTAGATAATACATTTGTGCAGTAGCCTGTCTGTGTACTTGCATCTAGGAGACAAGCACAAACACAATTCAAAATCTCAAAGGAAAACATTAACATTCAGTCTATATATTTATACTCTTTCAAACTGAATGGCTAGTGGAACAGCTTAGGACTGCCTGCCTGTGTGTTTTCTTCTGTCTTAATTTGAAGATAGAGATCTCAGTTGAGAAAACAAAATCTAAGAGATTTTACCAGAGCCTGAAAATAACATTATTTATGGATAAGAATGATTTACATTGATGTGAGAGACACAGTGCTGAAGATTCTGGCCTAGATATTCATTTCTGGGAAAGCTGGAAAAATAAAGAGGCCAACCAGCATCATGTCCAATTCTTTTTATAAATGATTTTTGAGGTGCTTAAGCCAAGATCTGAAAGGCATTGTGCAGACACAAAGCTCCTCTCCAGAAAAGTTAAAAGTTTAGATAAAAGACATAGAGTCAGCAGTAGATGCCCAATGGAAAAGCAATTTGCTTAAGAATAAAATACACCAGTGGTAAAGCTCAGAGGAGAAAATCAGGTGTCCTAACTGCCTTAGGTAAAAGATAACACTGCTCCAAGGTCAAAAAAAAGCGTATTTCTATCTTGTCTTTGTCACATTGTTGGAAGAGTTTCGAAAAGGATGTTGATCATTTGGAAACAGTTTGGAAGAGGCCAATGAGAACAAACTGGAAAATGTGGCTGATGAGAGGGAGTGACACAAACGGGAGTTTAGTCTGCAAGATCGATGGTAAAAGGGAATAGAGCAATATTCTAATATATGAAAGCCTGCTGCAAAGAGTAAGGGAATTATCTGAAGTCCCTTCTATTCCATATGTTGCAAAGAAGTAGGAGGAAGAAAGATTCAGGTTCAGCATGAGAAAGGACATTCTTGTGGAGAGTGGACCTAGGGACTAACTGGACTGGGAGTTACACTGTCTCTGCACACTGGAAATATTTAAAAAACACCGTAGGCTGTCAGGAATGATGGGAATCATTGGTCTTTCCCTGTGTCTGCTGTGTACATTAGATGACTCCTTGAGGTCCTTTCCATCTCATCATCTATGTACTGAAACCCTTAGTAAGAACAGTTTTGTTGGTTGCATTTTAAAACTCCTTGAGATTCCTATATAGAATATACCCTAGAGTAACAAGGTGGTAGTGATTACTACTTTGTATCTGTGAATGCATAGTATTATGTTTATGTATGAACAGGGAAAATGAACTCTTCTAGTGACAGTTTGACAACAAGGGAGTGGATCTCATCATCTTCCCCTGTTGCCTGTCTGTGGAAGTCGCTTGTGTCACACTTCGCAGTATTTAGAAGAGAATAAAGAGGGTGAAAGAGGGAGCAGCATTATTCCTAGGCACACAGGCAGGGCTCACCTTGGGCACAACTAACTCAGACATCCAACATAACGCGCTATTTTGTGATCCAGGGAGAGGATGGTCAGCAGAGCACAGCCAGCAGACCTGGGACTGTCTTGCAATATCTTAAAATTTCCTTGCAGTGTATGAACCTTTGGCACTTGATACCAATGCATTTCCCCTGTTGGGTAATTCTTTCCTTCATATGTAGGATGGCAGTGGCCAGTATTTCCTCCCGTCTTCCTCTCAACACTGCTATGTTTTTCCTCCCTGCAAAGGCATTCTGTAACTTCTGCTTCATTTCTGCTGGAGTATTTGGCTACAAGCGTCAACAACAGCTAACCAGCAGTTCAGGCCTGCTGTTTCAGTTGGCTGTGTCAGTGCCCATTCATAGCAACCAGTCTGTCTGGATTATGTCTTTTGGTCCCTGACCACCACATTTGATGCCGGCAGGCTCTCTGCTCTGTGGGGTCAGGGTTCTCTGCTTCTTCCTCCCCCTCTACTCTGCCTTGGTGATGCCCACCTGGAGTACTGTGTCCAGTTCTGGGCTCCCCAGCTCAAGAGGGACAAGGAATTGCTGGAGAGGGTGCAGCATAGGGCTACCAAGATGATTAGGGGACTGGAACACCTCTCCTATGAAGATAGACTAAGGGAACTGGGTCTCTTTAGCCTGGAAAAGAGGCGTCTGAGGGGGGACCTAATTAACACTTATAAATACTTGAAGGGTGGGTGTCAGGAGGATGGGGCCAGGCTCTTTTCAGTGGTGCCCAGTGATAGGACAAGGGGTAATGGGCACAAACTTGAGCCCAGGAAGTTCCACCTAAACATGAGGAGGAACTTCTTTCCCTTGAGGGTGGCAGAGCCCTGGCACAGGCTGCCCAGGGAGGTGGTGGAGTCTCCGTCTCTGGAGACATTCAAAACCCGCCTGGACGCGTTCCTGTGCCACCTGCTCTAAGGTGGCCCTACTCTGGCAAGGGGTTGGACTAGATGATCCACAGAGGGCCCTTCCAACCCTATGATTCTGTGATTCTATGATTCCAGGAGGGAGAATCAGAGGAGCAAGATTGTCAGTACTCCTTAATTCTTCATTTCTGTGGCAGTGTGACAGTTTTTATCTTTAGCTCTTCAAGTTGCATAGGACTGAAGAGATAGAGCTTTGTCTCAGTTTCCACACCTTCTTTCACCAAGGGGTTAGGAGCCTGGGAGAAATCAAAGGTTAATAGCAGGAACGTTTTCAAAGGATCACACACATTACAGGCAGCTGCTGAAGGAAGAGAGGCAAACAGGAGAAGGCAATGTTTAGTGAGGGCTCCTATCCCATTACTGAAAAATAAATACGGTTTATTCCTCTGCTATGGAACATACTCATTAAACCAAACTCATTATTCCTTGTGGACAGATACTCTGCCATTGGAAATCAGCTTTGCTCCATTCGCTTTAGAGAAATCACACTGATTTATTCTTATAAGAGCTCTGCCTCACAAATTCTAAGAATGAACAGGTAATGTCATCTTATTGTAGTCCTTGCATTCATAGAGCATTAGATTGCAGCCAGATGTCCAGATGCAGAAGAAATCATGATGAAAAAGGCATTTCAATGTGTAGATAAACTGAACTCAAGCTTCACAGCAAGTATTATACTAAATAAGGGGAATGTTGCTGTAGGTGTCTAGAACAAAGAACAAATAAAAGTTTGCACTCCATGTTGTGTGCACTAAAGCTTGTGAATTATTATACCATTAGAGAGAGATTTGCCTGCTTTGATTCATTAATTTCCTTTTAAGGTGCTTCATTTCCCCATTTATTTTTTTTTGCCACAACACCCCTTGAAGTGTGGAAGTGCTTCAGCTCCAGGTCTGGCTCTTGCCCTCTCTTCTCCTCTGTCTGTGACCTTAGGACTTCAACACTATTTTCTTTCCTGAGTCAGGAAGAAGGGGGCAGCTGGCGAGGACCTTGCACTCATCACTGTTTTTCCACCTACGATATGTTTGCTTTTCTTTTCCAGCTGCAGTTTTATCTTGCCTCCTTCAGTCACTCATTCTTTGGCATGTATATTGTGGGCTCAGTTCTCCACTTACTTAGCATGTGCACATCTCTGGCTTCAGAGGGGTTTATGGTTTTAGTGGAGAAGACAGCTTGATTCGGTTCTTGTGCTTGCAGGCACACATTCTACCAACCTCAGCTGGCAGTGAGTTGCCACAGGTCATGAAAAACCTGTAGAAATGTAAGAAATTTGCTGATGTCATGTTAAAATTATATTTAAAAAAAAAAAAAAAAAAGAGAGAGAAAAAAAAACACAAAAGAAACCCAAACCCAGATGGGATGAATCTGTCAGTGTGGCTGCTGTAAGGGAGAAGGGAGAGGTGAACCGATGCAATCCTCTTCTTTTGCATTGTAAGCAGGCTGTGACAGTGCAATCCTTTTATAACTTTTCTTCTTTTATATTTTTTTTCCCTCATCTTCCTGAAGCTGGATTTAGATTCCTGGCTGGCAAGACAACAGTTAGGCCTGATGAAATCTAGGTGTGATACACGGATGTCAAGGCTTTTTAAAATGGAAAAGAAGTTCCCGCTATGTGTTGGATTGAACTTATTTATTTGAATGCTCTTGTTCAGAGGTAGACCAGGTAGATGAATAGATGACTGCTATTCATCATTTTCCATCTGCAGAGATGGAGTTGTAGTTCTGATAATTTAAAAGAATTTCTTCACTGAACGGGACACAGAAAAGTAGCTTAAGATGCCTGGGAACATGCAGCAGTCTCAGCTAGATCTCCATTGTGAACTGTTGTTTTTCAGACACAAACACTTTAATTCCTGTAGAAGTCCATCCTGCAAGTTGCTACGCACTCTGACCCTAGTCCAGTAAAGCACTTAAACATATGCTTAACTCCAGTATGTTGTTCTTACTCCGTTTCCTCGCATGCTTAATATGAAGCACATGCTTAATAGCTTTGCTGGAGTAGGCTCAGGATGCTTTGCAGCCTGCACAATGGGGCCCATCACTCACACAGATAATCAAAAGGGTTTGAAAGCCTTCATAAATTAGCAACTAGTGATTTACTCTAACAGCTAATAGCTATTGTTTCTCTTGAAACCAAGGAAAAGAAATCCATTTTTGACCAGAGTCCTCTTTGCAAGGTCACTTCTTTTGGCTCCAGCTTGTCGAAGTGTTCGCTGTTAGCCTCTGTCTAAAAAAGATGATGTTAGTCAGTGGCACAGCAGGGCCATGAAAGAGACCTCTGCATGGATGGGGTCATTTTTACTGTGGGTTGTGTAGGTTGACCTGTCTGTCTTTAATTTACTTTTGGAATTGTCCTGGAAGTGCTTTGTGGTTTACAATCCAGTATCCAGATGATCTTCTCAGACATGTAGAAGTTATTAATGTAAAGTTAGCAAGGATCTGCAGGGGACCCTCACTGAATCTGACTGAGCTTCATTCCCAAACCTGCCGTCCTCCTGCCTGTGCCCACAACCGTGCACACACACACACATGCATAATTAGGCATCTCATTACATGAGATTCTTTTTAATAACCGGAAAGTAGAAGTGTGCATCTAGCTGGGACTGACACATGTGAACACGCTGGCCTTCTGACACATGTTGTGTGACAGAACCTGCTGCTGCCATCATGGTCAGATGCATTGCTAAATGAAGAAAGACACATTGCAGAAATTTCTGGCTAGTCTTAGGGCAAAGTGAGAGTAAGCATTATTTAGTAATATTTAACTGAAGCCCTGACTTTAATCTTCTGCTAAACTGCCCTTTTTCCATATAACCTAGCTTTCTTAAGTCTGCATTTCATAATACAGATAAGGTTTTGCCATATTTTTTCTGTGATTGAGCTCCTTCTGCCATCACCCCATACCCGCTTACTGCTCTGATTATGCATTACCTGGAATTTTCCAGACCTTATTTGGGTCTTTTTCACACCATCCACAAAGTCCTTGGCTCACCCCCAAAAACCTACATTGACTAGACATGGATTAGTTCAACATAAATTCTGGATGGCCATGGCAGCTGGAACATGTATGCGTTCAACTCTTCATGTACGTATTCTAATTACATTAATGTATTTTCTATATATATAGATTTGTAGAGAACAAATAGAAAACATTCTGCATCAGAAATCCTAGAAGTGGAAAACTGCAATGGCAAGCCCTTATTCCTGCATTTAAAATACATTCTGAAAACTGAAACCCCCATGGTTTTCAGGTCTGTGTCTGTACCTGTGTACGAATCAATTGCTTAATCTTTCTTTTAGTTTTTCACTTCATTAGCTATTATTAGAAAGTCTCTGCATCAGCTCTGTATACTTTTTCTTAGATTTGCAGTGGTCACCCATGATGTTTTCTGATGGATACTGCAGAAGTTAGTGGATGCAGATGTGCTAGAGAATTCCCCTTCACTCAAAAGTGCTCTGGCATCAAATTATAGGGAGGATATAACCCCGCCTAAAGGTGAGCTTCAGGATATAACCCCAGCCAGGTCAGGAGATCCACCCTGTGCTTTGGAACTGTGGGTCAGACTTGCTGCAAAACTCAGGAGAGAGTTTTATCCGGCCTCCATCACACTGTTTGACTGAGCTTGCTTACCTTCCACAGAAGACTTTAGCCTTTACTGAAGGCTTTGAGGAACAAGTGACCTGCCATTTCCCTGAAGGAACTTGTGTGAGCAGATAACCTTGCTCGCTGGCAAAACTATTTGCCTCTGTCCTGATAGAAGCTTATTTGGTTTTAGCTTGTGATGGTTGCTTCAAGTTACGTGGCAGATAACGGCCATGGTTGATTGATTTTTCACTCTCTGCGGACAGTATTGTATTGAACATGCTGCTAAAGTACTTTTAATCACTGTCAGAGTGTGTTGAAGGTGAAAGAAGTAGCTCATGCATCTAGGTATATCAACAGACAAATCATATTAAATGATATTATGAAATTAACATCAGACACTCAGAATTTATTGACAGAGGCATCCTGTCCTTAGCATTTTTGGGATTATATGCAAAGCTGTTTTTCTTTAACCTGCATGATCCCTTCGTGTCCTATATGCAGGGTCTCACACACTTGGAGCAGAGTGGGGAACAGGCAGAAAGGTTTTTTTGCCACAGTCATTTAAAGTTGGAGATGGTCTGAGCAAAAGACCATGCATGGACAGTGCCTTTGCCCCTGGTACCATGGAGCCACCCCGTACTGCTACACTTGCCAGCAACTTCTGCAGCGGCAGTGGGAAGATGGAGGAGAGGGATAAAGTCCTTCCTGGCTGCAGGGTCAAGGGGATCCGCAATTCCCAATCCAGTTGCAAAGTGCCTTTCCAGGGACTGGGAGAGCAATTGTGCAAGGGCATTTGTCCCCATACTCACCCATAGCATAGTGAGTATGAGGTGTCTGGTCCCTCTACCCGACTGCCTGCCATTGCTCTGGCAGGAAAACTCTGTAAGTAAATGGGCATTTGAGGTACCATCCAATTGTGTTGCCAAGCTCACATGTGGGGAATACCCTTGGGCACCCCATAGGACACCCCCTTAGTAGTCAGTGTGCTCAGCTATACGCACAGACTAAGCATGATGCGTCTGGCCTGTGGATGTCAGAAAGCTCTTCTGAGATCCTACTAAGCTGAAACTTCTTCACTAAAGTACCCTCCCAACCTCTCTTTAACTTTATTTTTATTTTTAAACAAACTCCATCACCAAAGAAAGGAAATGGTAGGAGTAAAGTGTTCAACTGACATTTTATGGTTTTCATTTTCTGCACATAAGTAAAAATTTTAAAGCTTTTCCTTTTGTGTGGCATAATTACAGCTGATGGTTAATTCAGCTTTTTTTTTAACAAAAATGCTTTCTGCTTTTGAACTCACAGGAGGCAACTATTGTTTGGTTTCCCTTTATTAATCTGTTTTGTCCTGGCTTAATGAGGAGGCTGGCATGCTTTCAAAGACTCCTAACAGGTATTTGACATAAGGTGCGCTCATTTGTGCTTTTAAGTTGTCCTAGTCCACAGAAATAATTAATATTACTTTGTCATCCTTTGGTGCTCAAGACACAGTTGCTTAATATTGTAATGCGGTGTTTAATTCAGACCTGTGACGTTTTTCTCGTGTGACATACTGGTGCAGGTGGGGAGTGCAGACACAGCACTAGTACCAGCTTGTTAGAAAATCAGGGGAAATGCTGGTCCTGGACACATAATCAGTGGAAAAATAGGGGCCCTAATGAGCTGGTAATTCACCATATGAAGCAAGGGGATGCAGAAGGGTTTCTGCCAGGAACAGAGCAGATTCTGGAAGGTTTCAGTGAGTGATGGAGGGTGGGTTCATGGGGGAAAGCATGCTCCCTCTGCTCGTCCCTCGGAGAGGGGCAGGAAGCTATTGACGGGGCACTTGGAGCTTGCACCTGGAAACAACATGTTTCAAAGGGTTTAAAAATCTTGTGCCCAGCAAGAACAACAACAACAACAACAAAAAAGGTGGGGGGAGAGTGGAAAGGAGTGACCATGGGGGCCCGTGGCAGGGAACGGTAACACAAAAGGAGACAAGAGGTACTTTGTGGGTTGCTCTGCAGGCACTTCTTTGTGCTGAAGAAAGCTGTACTACATAGGACATCAGTGAGTGCTTCTATTCCCCTTCATGCCCTCAGTTTTGAAGCTCATGTGTAGCTGCGCTGCCAGTGAGGATCCCCGCGCAACAGGTAACCCTGCCAGCTGCCAGCCACATGCCAACCCTTCGTCTGAGCATTTGTTCTTCTGTTTGAAGCTCCCAATGTAAAGGTTTCTACTTCCCATGCAGGAGACCTGACAATCATACTCCATTCGCAGCCCACGACCAGAAGTTGTTAAGACAAGCAATGGGACGGCAGTGTAGCACCACATATTTTTATGTGCTGCAGAACCCTGTGAAGTTACCCAGCACCTTGTGGTGATGTTGAATTCGTACATCCAAATGGGAAGTCATCAGTGAATGTACATTATTGGTGGAAAGCATTTTCTCTCTGTTTTTAGTTAGCATATACGCTTTGCGCAAGTGGTATTTAATATTAATGTTCACAAACCCAAGATATTTTTTATTGTGTCTGCTTTGGTTCCCCCTTTAGCAATATCTTGTCAGTGAAATACTAGAATGGCTGAAAGAAAAAAAAAAAAAAAGGAAAAGAGAGAATTTCTATACTTGTTGTACTTACTAGCAATATTAATTATCCTGTTTTATGCAAAAGCAACAAACTCTCAGTGCCTCCAGCAGCCACTGTAGCTGTACAGTCACTAAGAGGAGAGAGACGTGGCCAACTGCATGTCCCATTTATGACTTATGGAAAAGCATCACATTATGAAGAGAGTGAATGTGAATTATCATTTGTTTCTGGATATAGCTGTGTAAGTGAAAACTAGACATGTGATTGAAAATAATGAGCAAGATTTTGACATTTATACTAATTAATGAATTTAGAGCAATTCTGTGAACTTGTTTCAGTGTCATTTCAATGTCAATGTGGCATAATGTCTTCTGAAAGTGTTATCCTATCTTAAGGAAGCGTTCACCATCTTTTCTGTAACGTTTTGCTGTTTTAATTAAAAATATCACTAAAGAATCAGTAGACACTAAACCTGGCTCAACTGCAAGTACCAAGTGTGAACTAAATTTCCGAGGCTTGTATGGAAACTGGTGAAGTGGGTGCAATTTCCACTACTTTAAAGAAAAACACTATTAAAGAAAAATGTATCTTTAAGAAAAAATGGCAAGTTCTCTTTCTCTGTCTATAAGAACACAGATTCTTATTTGCATTATGGTTATATTAAACCACTGAATACATATGAAAGTTGTTTGTTTTACCAGTTTGTTTGCCAGTTTCATCATTAACAGTTGATGAATTAACATACTCTTTAGCAGACTCTTGGTCTAATATTTTTCCTCCTGTTCTTCCACCAAAATTTCCTTTTATAGATTTTGATTCCTTTATTTTTCCTCTTTCTCTAGGCACCGCTAGATATCCTACTTAACATTTAATACTATCTATCATGAAAAAAAGGAGCAGATACTGTGTAAGCTAGAACTTAAATTTCAGTGAACTTTACAAAATGTATTCATTCACTACAATATAATAATGTATTGAAGGGTTGTTAATGCATCTTATGTATATTAATAGCACATTGCATTAATAATAACATTTCTATTTGTCATATCGTTTGTGCATTAATCTTTATGGAATTTTCTTGTAACAGTCACACTGTGCATTGATCATGCATATTGAGCTAGAATAAAATATTAAATAATAAAGCCTTAGCATTGGAAAATTATGGTCATAATATCTTTAGATCTCCTAAAGAGTGCACATTGTTTTAAAGTTCCTTAGTTAATTATGAACCACAGCACTTCTGGAAACGTTCCTTACCCTGTCTCTGAAACATCATGGTCTTACAACCCAAAGCATTAACATTCGCTTTGCATTTTCATAGGCTTTTGTCACTTTCCACTTCATTAAAATCAGTATCAAGTTAACTTTCAAGATATCAGCTGTAAAAATGAAAACTCTTAAGTGAAACCAAACATCTCCCTGAATGTGCTTTCCTCCCAGGTGCACTGCCCTCCCTCAGTCAGAGGTAACACTCATAGTGTTCAAATCTCTGCTTGCGTTTCCAGCAATGCCAAACTGCAGCACTCCTGGACAGTCAGCAGTGAGTTTTCCAGGGCAGTTGTAAACCCATGGATGACAAGCCATTAATTCCTTTGCTGATGTTTTGTCTCTGCCTCTGTTTGAAAGTAGGCACTTGCAACGGATCACAGACTCTTCCAGTTCAGCAGTATATGAGTGTGTCCTGCATACATGTGATGCTCCTGTAGTCTCTGTCCTTTGACTTGCATACTTTTCCCTGATTCCCACCTCTGTGGCCATCAAACATCTCACAGGACACTGGAAAATGTAGACCTCAGTCCTTGCCACCTTCACCCACTAGGTTGATTATTGATTCTTTGTCTCTTTCTGTGTAGCCCAGTAAGCCAGGTGGATTTGCAAGATTTAAAACAAATTCTCTGTGCTCCTTCATCATTTTATTCATCCCCCAGCTGGACACCCTCTGAAAAGATTCTTAGTCCTCCAGGTCTTCCAACACCTTCTTCATTAAGGGAATGGTGAGCCATTCCCTCAGCCATCTTTCCCGCTGCTGAGAATGGGACAATTCTTCTATCTTTCCCAAATGCACACTCTATCTTCCCCTGTCTGCCTGTCCCAAAGCCAAGAGATTAACACTCCAGTCTTCTCCCACCTTTCATGTAGGGTCCTGGATATAAACAAGCACCTACCTTTCCTTACCCTCATCCTCATCTCCTCTACGTGCACTACGTGGAGCTGAGCAGAGACACTGAGCTCTCCTCCCTACAGTTGGAGAGAGAAAGTGCTGTTTTACCTTCTTACCTTGCATTTCCCAGCTGATGTGTTGTGTCCAACAAGATTCATCTGATTCATCTCCCCATCTATCAAGATCAGGGCAGGATCTCTACAGAGAAGATCAAGCCAGAATTTCTGTCTAAAATGCAGGACTTGACCCAAAAGGAAGATAAATATGGCCATGGGTGTCTTTAACCCTTTTCATTACATCACCAGGGATTTAGAGGGAGGATCAATAACCCCAGCACACCTCAAACTAAGGAAAGAGGAAGAGTGACCTAGCAGCTCCAAAGGGCTGTATGACTATTTGCCTTTTCCCAGGCATCAGGAATGTATGTGTTAATCCATCTGTGTTTATGTCTGTTCTGTGGTCTCGTTTCCCATAGTACACCCAGCTTTCCTTTACCTTAAGTGCCCAAAATGCCACTTCTAAAAGTACATCTTTTCTGTGCAGCTATTTGTCCCAGTGTTTAGTCCAAACTCCCCAGACTTCTATACGCTGTAGTTCTGGCCAAGGTCTGAGAGTGTTTCTGTTCTGACCTATTTTATCTCAGGACATCATAGCTCAGGAAAAGAAATTTCAGGCACTTCCTGAGATACCTGCAAGCCAACAGAATTCTTGAAGACCAATCTTTTTTGGTTTTATTTGTCTTTTTGCTTTGGATTTTATTTGGCTCAAGGTTGTGTCTAATACACGTTACAAGTCTAACAGTTTAAGACCCTCCTCTTAAATACTTCCTTGACCACAGTGAGCTTGTCCCATTGGTATCTCAGGCACCTATTTTTTTCCCTAAATTTCCCTGCTGACGTCACTAAGCTACAGACACAGTGCTCTTGCTCTATTGATTCCTGTTGTTACAGCAGCCTAAAACTATCTACTTTCAATGTCTTAATGTTGTGCAAGAATTTACTCCTTAAATAACCGATGAATCAAAATGCACCTTTTACAAGGAGTTAAAACCTAGCCTCTTTCTGTAACTCTTCTGAGACTGGTAACTCCAGAGGCAGTTCCAGCCCCAAGTCAACTGACAGACCCTCTGCAGATGCCTGTCTCTTTCTACTGACCATAGAGGGAGTCAGGCAAGGCTCAGGTGCTCACTTAGGTGAGCATCTACATTGAATGAGCATCTACTTGCCCCACCCACAGTGGGATGGGGCAATTGTAAGCTTTAGTCTATCAGAGAGGTGATACAAACCAAACCTTTTTGTATGGAGATTGTTAGGCCACAATAGCAGGAGCATGTTTCTGAGCCCCTAGTGCAGGCAACCTGTTAAATCAGCGTACTTTGCAGTTTTTCTCTTTAGAACCATAGAATGGGTAGACTTGGAAGGGACCTTAAAGATCATCTAGTTCCAACCCCCTGCAATGAGCAGGGACATCTTCAACTAGGTCAGGCTGCTCAAAGCCTCATCCAGCCTGGCCTTGAACACCTCCAGGGATGGGGCATCCACAGCTTCTTCAGGCAACCAGCCCAGTGCCTCACTGCCCTCACAGGAAAGACTTTCTTGCTAATACCTGATCTAAATCTCCCATCTTTCAACTTAAAACAGCTTTTCTATCACTACACTCTCTGATGAAGAGTCCTTCCCCATCTTTCCTGTAGGCCCCCTTCAGATACTGGAAGGCTGCTATAAGCTCCCCCCAGAGCCTTCTCTTCTTCAGGCTGAACAACCCCAACTCTCTCAGCCTGTCTTCATAGGAGAGGTGCTCCAGCCCTCAGATCATCTTCATGGCTCTCCCCTGGACCTGCTCCAACAGATCCATTTAGGAAGTATGCCTACCTACATCTGTGTAGGGAAATACTCTTAAATACACAGTGTCATAAGTCAGCTAATTACACATCCATAACAATGACATTTTCTGATTTCCATAGTCCTCCAGCTTGGCAAGAGTATAATTTCCAGGACGCAATCATCTCCAGCAATGAGAGGTTTCTCCTCCTTAGAGTACTTCTAAAGGCAAATTTTATCCTAGCAGATACTGTATCCTTGGTTTTGTCTGCTGAATGAGGATGTATCTCCCTACAGAGAATGCTTCTGGGTCACTTATTTTTAGCCCAGGCTTTGCCTGCTCCACTAGAAGGACCATCTCTCCCCATAGGCCAGAGAGAGATAACCACTCAGATTTGCTGAATGTCCAAAACTTTTTGACACACAGGATTCATCACTTTAGTCATATTTCCTTCCTTTGAAAAGGCAGTGTGGTGGTAGGTCTGCTACATTACATTAGCAGATGCATAATATGCAGAATAGAGAGTCATGTCAAAGAAACATNTCTGCCACCCTCAAGGGAAAGAAGTTCCTCCTCATGTTTAGGTGGAACTTCCTGTGCTCAAGTTTGTGCCCGTTACCTCTTGTCCTGTCACTGGGCACCACTGAAAGAGCCTGGCCCCATCCTCCTGACACCCACCCTTCAAGTATTTATAAGTGTTGATAAGGTCCCCCCTCAGACGTCTCTTTTCCAGACTAAAGAGACCCAATTCCCTCAGCCTTTCTTCATCAGAGAGGTGTTCCAGTCCCCTCATCATCTTTGTAGCCCTTCCTGTGCACGCTTGATTTGTCTCAAAGATGAGGAGAGCTTGGGCAGAGACAACAGCCCAAGCACCGTCCTGAGGGTCCTATTTGACAGCCAGGTGTGCCAGAGACACACTGACTGTTTCATCAGGGACAGAAGGGTAGGAAATCTGAGCAAGAGTGACACAAAAGTCATGAGGATGTTGGTGAGATTGATCCACATGTCTGAAGCTCCTGGGCTTCCCTGCAGGCACCTGCAGCAACATGTGAAAGAGGGATCTAGCCCAAGTAAACTTCTAAGCCACTATTTGGAAGGTATGTGTAAAGAAGAAGCTGAAGTTTAAAGTCTGTCATAGCTGCAGCAGTTTGTTAAGGAACCTGGTAATTTATTTATGGATGAAAAGTGGGGTAAAGATGTTAGAAACTGCTAGATGTCATCTTTGAGGGAGACTTCTTTAACATCTTGGGTGAGGAAGAAAATGGGAAAAGATAGGATTAATAATTTTATATGTTCTAGTTATTCACAATATTTATTAAGAGTTCAGAACATTTTGTAAAACTACACTTTAAAGCCAAAATGGATCGCACAGAAATGCTGGCTTGAAAAGCAAAATTTATGGCATTATCATATGTCACCAATTCCATATATCT
Source organism: Rhinoptilus africanus (assembly GCA_013400135.1). NCBI lineage: Eukaryota > Metazoa > Chordata > Aves > Charadriiformes > Glareolidae > Rhinoptilus > Rhinoptilus africanus. Next base: position 146,490 of record VXBO01005936.1, on the reverse strand, counting down.
GCTTCATTTATCACAGAAAAACCTCTTCCATCCTAAATTCCATTTCTCTACATTCACTCTATGCACGAACTTAAGCTGATTTCTTTCTTTTCTATTGATCACACAGGCACAGCTTCAAAAGAGTTGGCTTTGATCTCTTGTGTCTTTTCTAAAGCCTATGCAGCCCTTTGTGCTTCAAAGAATGGGTTGAAAACAGGAAAGTGACTTGAATAAGGAAAAATCTGGTAAAAGAGAAGCAAAAGAAAAATGAAATCACATTGGAGTGCTTATTTGAATTTGGAAGTATTGGTATTTGGTTGTTTTTGGAGTTTTTTTGTTTGTTTCAGAGGAGTTTAAAGTAGAAGGAGAGAAAGATGGCATTTAAAGTTTTAAAATCCTGTCACTGCTGGAGAAAGAGGTAAAAAAATAATGGGAAAGATAATCACTGCAATAGAAAAGAGAAAGTTGAGTAGCATGGAGCAAGTCAACACTGTCAGAGGAGAATTTAAAGATACAGAAGAGAAAAATCACCCATTTAGACCTTTTTTTAACTGACCTCAGAACTCAGGCAGGTAGTTACAGTGAAGACCTTCTCCACCATCACCAGCTGGTGCAGCTTGCTGGGTCTACTTACTTTTACGTAGTGGTGGTATCTATATGGCACTGAGCATAGAATCATAGGGTTGNCCACACCCTTTCTAATGCAGCCCAGGATGCCATTGGCCTTCTTAGCCACAAGGGCACATTGCTGGCTCATGGTCATCCTCCTGTCTACCAGGACCCCCCGGTCCCTTTCACCAACACTGCTCTCCAGCAGGTCAGCCCCCAACCTGTACTGGTACATTGTGTTTTTCTTCCCCAAATGCAAAACTCTACACTTGCCCTTGTTGAACCTCATCAGGTTTCGCCCCGCCCAACTCTCCAGCCTGTATCTAAATGGTTATAGTACACTGAAAACTAACTGTAGGAGTCTCACTCTTTCTTGGGCTTATGAGACAAGTAACTTGATGGATGATATGCATGAATTCCCTTTTAAGGCATGAGAGTCCTTACTTTGTCAGGACAACATAGTGACAAGCAGTCCTGTGCCAAGTTTAGTACTTCTTGTCAAGACTTTTCTGATCTATGTTGCTTCATCCTCTTTTTTAGACATCAAGGCTATTCTAGATGTGGAATCTACTAGGCTCCAACCAAAGTTTACACAGGTGTTTTGCACCACATTTTGTGATTAGATTCATTTTCAGATATCAAAATCCCTCTTTGCTCAGCAATACCAGCAGTAATTATTTGTTTAAATCCCTGCTTATGTGGATTCTTTTTTTTTTATGTGTAACTGAGCAGTCAAAACTCAGGGCAGAAACTGTCTGCAAGGAGCCTTTTCAGTCTGTGCTTTACAAAGCAAAGAATTCCAGGGAAAATATATCAGCAAGCGACTTTTTTTTCCTTTGTCTTTTTTCCCCCCAAAAAAATGTCATACAAGGACAATTCTGCATCCATTCTGGCAAGGAGGACAGCCAACATGGATGATCCTTCTTTGTGAGATTCATCATTTTGGAAGGACTCAATGCCGGCTCAGGTAGGATTCAGCATCTGTTTTCAGTATTGGGTCAGGAAATCAGGAAGCGCTTAAGAGATCTGCAGGGTGAAGGCAGACTTGCATGCCTAGGGCAGACCAGGTGAAGAAGAGGCCACAATTCACTCCGGGCCAGCGCTTCAGTACCCTGGGACCTTGTTGAGGACAGCCATTGCCTGTGAGAGTTCTTGGTTAGTTTTCAAATGTCAGCCCTAAGATGATGGCAATGGCTGGGTGAACTGGCATGTGTCCACTTGTGAGCATACATATTTACTTAAAAGTAATTTTTTTTTTGCATAAACAAAACCTCTCCAGATGCATTCTTTTGAAAGTAATCTGTGTATGAGAACAGAAAGGGAAACCCCATTCACCAAAACAGAAAATAGCACTGAACTTGTTCTGAACACGTGTCAACACTCTTCAGCATGTTAAGGATTTAAAACTTTATGGGCCTTTGCAATACAAGACAATGACATAAACCCTTCCCACCCTTCCCAAACAGAATGTTGCTTCTCATTAGCTGAGGACAATAGGATCAAAGATTAAAAGCAAAGCCATTGCCCAGTGCAAGAATGAGTGATTGCATACTTCCCATTGAAAAACTTTTGAGGGCGCCTGCATCTCCATAGAAATGGTTTTGAACAGGGAATTTTTCACTGGGGTAGCCGTGGTGCTTTGATTCATTTTTGCAGTAAGTTAACAAAGCGGACAGGAAAACAGAACTAAACTGGTAGCTGTTGTCTGCCTTTGTTAATGTCTGATACCAAGTCTGTTTTCACCTCGAATACCTAGAGCTGCATAGACAAAGCATGGCCTGTAGATATTCAGAACTGGGTAGAAATACAGCATTTCAGAAGAAATGTTTTCTTTTCTTTTTAATACAAACCAAAAAATGTGGAGAAAATTTTCCTATGTGCCTGAAGCCTCAAATGTGGAAAGAGCGTCGATTTACACTGGGATGGCTGCAGCCCCAGCTGTCCATCCACACACGGCACCCCACCGCTCTGGCAGCTCAGCTGCTTGTCCAAGCAGCTGCACTATCCATGGCAGCGCAGACCTTTAAAATGAATGGAAACCAGTCCTGGTTTACCTTCATGTGCTGGCCTGCAAACCATGGCAGAGCATCGGCTGCTCCATAAGCAGCTGTGTTTTCTCTGGGGTGGCTGGCTGGCTTTAAGAGAGTGATGGGAGCTATACTGACCATCCTCAGGCATAAGTCAGACCCTGAAGCTGGAAGTCATTACAGGTCTTTGGGCTACTTCACCCTTTAGAGCCTTGGTTTTTCAGAAATTAGAAGCTTCCACTACACTGAGAAGCAGTGAAACTTAAGCCTGTGTGGTTCCATGAAAAATCTTTACAAGTACCTAAATTAAACTGAAAATCATCTGGGTAGAGACTTACAGATGTTGTTTTTGAAAATGGGGCTTCAGTTCCTGAGTTACCACCATACTTTGAAAGATCAGGGATTCATCTGTAATATGTTAAATTCAACTGACTAAGAATTGGCTTTAAAATTTATTCCTAGCTTTAAAATAAAAATGAAGATTCAGATTAAGTTATTCCTGCAACCATTTATCTTCTTCTGTATGACAGAAAGAATCTCAACATTTTTTTTTCTTTTGTGAAATGATGTTTTTGAGAAAAATTTTAAACTCTATCTTCAGCATGAGACAGTAGTTCTTTTATTATTTTTTTTTAATTTTGTAGACTTCAGCTTAACTTTAACCAGCAAGAAGCGAGTAGATCTGCCAAAGCAAATTCTACTCTCAGCAGCGTAATAGCACTTGAGCCAGTGAAACAATACTATCAAAAAATACTTAGAACTTCAGAATCACTAGTAAATGAACTTTTTTCTCTGTGTTTAGTTTCAGTACTGTATTCATAGAGTTAGCTGTACCATGTAAAAGCCCCCATCAAAATGTCAGGCATCTAAGAACAGCTGATGTCAAGGTTCCTTGCTACTATCTTTCATCATAAAATTGAGCTGAGATTTAAAAATCATTCCCTGAAATGAATGGTGGAATTGGACCAAATATTCTTTTCCTTCTGCTGATTTCAACATTAGTTCCTACGCTGTTGTTACATATGTTACTTGTTATTTCTTTCTTCACAAATCCTTTCAGAAGCTTTAGATTATTTTACTTGCATATATGATTTCATGGAATCATCTCCAAATGGGTACCACTGACTTAAAAGTCCCAGACCAATTTTGAAAATAAGTGTACCTGTTTAGCAGCTAATATTTCACACTCTCTCAGATAAATATTTCCAAGAGCTTCTAAATCATGTTGGCATTTTTAAGTATTTGAACATATAAGAAAAAAGCAATATGCCACCCACCTATGAAAAAAGGGAAAGGAGACAAAAAAAAAAAAAGAAAAAAAAAAAGAGAACAGTCAAGTGTGAGAACTAAAGGCACTAAAAATAAGATCAGAGGAATACTGGGGCAGAAGTTTGAAAAGTTACTGCCCTGAACTGTCATCTCCCTTCCTCTGCTGGGAGTTACTGCATTTAGCGTCCACTCAGCAAAAAAGAATGCATGTCTCAGCCAATTCAATACAAAATCCGGTGTCTTATTTTAAAAAACCCATAAAAACAGATTTTCACTACTACGCCAGATTTTGTTCTAAAGAGGCTCAGGGCATGATTTAAGTTTCCTTCTGCTGGCATGGAAGGGTGTCAAAGGAGGAGAGAGGACTGCAAGCTATACTGAAGGGGCAAGGGACACTGGCTGGAGCATAACCTCTTACAGACGGGGTCATGGTTTGCCACAGTGTGCCAGGGCTCATCTCGAGCCATGCTCTGACACTTGCAGCAGTCTCTTGCTAAAGCTGTGTGAGTCTCAGCAGGTTTTTTTTGCTTACTGGCAGGATTCATGTACCTTGTTGCTGGTTTCTGCCATTGGTTGGATGAGTATGTTCCCAGAAATGTACCCTGGTTGCTGAATTTAGAAGAGATGAGTGAAGCTCCAGCAAGGTTAGTGTTAGGGTTCATGGAGATGCATAGACAAACACTGGTGAACACGGCATTGCCTTCTGTCAGTGAATGCACATCAGGGGAGTCACTATTAGGAAAATTGAGACTCCAGGCCTCCTTCTTGCTGAACGGTATCTTGTCCACCCAGAGTAAGCAAGTCAAAGAAGCTGGGAAGGCTTGACGGCCATTTGTTGCAAGCCTCCAGACAGCTTCCTAACTTTGCTATTGATATCCAGGGAGGGAATTTCCAGTGTCGTTTGCTAACAGGAAGTTAGAAAGGTCTACTCCCACCCCACAAAAATCCCTTTGATCTTTAAAAGGCAACACATCTGGCGTAAGCACAAGTGACTTCTCAGTTGGTGTAGGTCAGCAGCTCACAGGCTAGTCAACCACATTTCCCTTGGGCAGGTGTTCTGGGCAGCAGCTGGAATTAGAAAAGCACATGGGGTGGCAGGGCCCACCGTCTCTGTTGGTATCGCTTCCGTTCTTTATCATGAGGTGGTGTCTGGGAGCACCTTAGATCCTGCATCTCTCAATGTTTGCATTGTTCATGACTAAAGCAGCAGTAATCACCTTGCACAGCTGCAGGTAATGCAAAGTTTTTGTTCAGTCATCAGGTGCTACTGGTCTTTTTCAATCATCACTATGCTGTGCAGGTCTGCCAAGGTTTATAACAGCATTAAAAAAGTTGATTAATAGCAAACATCAGCAATCCCTTATAAAGAAGAGGACCAGCTATAACCTTTGCCCCCAAATTAAGGGGAAAGTTTCAACCTTCTTCTAAGTTGGAAACTAGTCAATAAAATAAATCCTTAAGAATTTTACTCCTTCCCTACGTAATTCCCCTGTCTAGATTTGCTGAACGATAGCTTAATAATTTACTACCTACCCACTCACTACTCTTTTTCTTTTTCCTAACACTCAGTAGTGAAGTATTTGTGATGTCCAGATTCTCCTTCCCCCAACATCCTTATTAATTCTTACATAAGTTAAAGTTACTAAACCATTCTCATCATGTCTTCCAGTTGGAAACAGCAGTCAAGCCTGTAGGACTGGTCTCTGCAAAATTAGCTTGCCTTGAACTAGCTATTCCCTTGCATGATCTTCGTTTTCAGAAAAGAAACTGAATTTACATGAGTCAGCTTTGTCAGTTATAGCCTTACATGTGGGGTGTCACAGCAGAGTGGAAATAAAGGCTAAGATTCAGTAAGGGAAGGATGAATGCATGATGATTCTTGTCATGAATGCTCTAGAGCATTTAGCTTGTCTCAAACAAGGAGACATTGATTGTGAACCCTGAAGAGATTGCAGAAGTTCATTTCAGTTCAATGGATCGCAGAATATTTTTGCTCCATTAAAGTATTTTTGTTTCAGGAAAATGTGCTTTACCAGTGCTCCTGCAGAAACTATGAAAAAAAAAAAGAAAATGGTATCAAAATTCTGGTAAAGCCCAGTTTTCTTGCATGTATTGTGCAGCTGACATTTAATAATTATTGAGCAGGTTCATCCCATTTTGTTTATAGAAAATGTATAGGAAAGGTATCATTTTAAATCCATTCATTATCAATAGTTGCTCATCACAAGAATTCTCCGAATAAGTCACATTTTGCAAAATCGTATCAGACGTGACAAGAACTACTGGAAAGCACCTTTATGTGTGCTGCTGCCTACCTAAGTGACAGGGAGCTGAATCTGTTTCCTGACTGATTGATAAACTTTGTGTGTATGGGAGTGACAAATAGCCAGTAGTGAATAACAGTAACTTGTTTGCTCACAGATGTCAGTCCTGGACACCCATAGAAGCAGAAATCACAGTATCTCTGCATGTGCAAAAAAAAAAAAAAAAACCAACAACCAAACAAATGAAATGAAGATGAGATTAATTTTATAAATGTATTTTAAAGTATAACTGTACAGATGAAAAAATACCCAGTGATTCAGGCAACAGAATGCTTTGAGAGCAAAGCTGTTATAATCAGTGTTCCCCCTCTAGCTTCCTGCATTGCTTCAAGGAACTTGTTAACTTCTCCTTGGGTCAAAAGCATACTTTAACTTCAGTGGATCCAGTATTCTGACTCTCACGCACCCGTGCCATTCCTGATGAATAAAATGGGAATAATACATGTTGTCAATCTCACAGGAAGTTTGGGAAGCAAAATACTTTAAACAATTGGTATGTGATTTTATATGTCATATAAGTACCTGCTGTAGATTATTCAACCAACTCTATTCAGTACAAAAAAAATAGAGACGCTTCCTGGAGCATTTGATTACCTGCAAATACCTGTGAAGTCGTTTGAATAGGTGTTTTGGCCTCAGTTGTCATTGAGCAACTGCTCTTATTCTGCAGCATGTGTAAGCTTAGACTTTCCTCAGTCAAATGTAACACACTTTTCTTCTCATTCTTATTGAAGAGTAAGAGCATCCTCACA
>VXBO01005936.1:114101-132455 GCA_013400135.1 Rhinoptilus africanus | reverse complement strand
TAAAAAAAAAAAAAAAAAAAGACTGAAGTTTTGTTGTAAAACTGAAATACATCAAAAATTGCACTGGTTTATACTGAAAATAAGGTTTGTTGGACATTTCATTTTTCTCTTGTTTATGAAAGCGGAGGAGGAACTCCTTGCATGTAGCTTTTACAAAAGTAAGAATTTTTGAAAAGCTTTGACTCTGTTCAGAATTATACGTGAACTTGTCTCTGTTAACTTTCAGAAAATATCCATCTGGCAAGTAATGTGTTCCCTGGTGGGGCTTATGGGCTGTCTGCAGGGAAGAGACAGTGCCAACGGCAGTGGTACGAGATTGGACATACCCTCCTCCACCACCGGCCCCTGTGTTTGCAGCCCTGCCACGCAGCGCTCAGCCCTGCCTTGCTCAAAACTTGCCGTGCACTGGAGCGGAGTCTCCAGACAACCTCACAAAGGACCCGCCATCCACGGCGTGTCCCCATCTGCTGTCCATTACTGCACGAGATGTGCCAGCCTCATCTTGTCAGGGGCCAGCACCCTGGTGCTTCTTCTGCTCAGCAATAATACCGGCCGATCTCCAGAGCTGGCAGGCATCCAGCCTCCCAGGGGGCTTAGAGGAGCGTTTCCTCTTTGAAGATACTACAGGTCCAATGATGGATCCTTGAGAATGGCACTGGAAATCTTGCTGTTTTCTGATGGGGAGTCATTACCCAGCGGAAGACCCCAGAGTTAGCGCATTGTCAAACCCTGTCACAACATTACAGGGATGAAGATAAAAGGCAAGTTGGCACACAAGACCTATAGTCTACCTGCAGCTTGGCGATGTGTTTTAAAGAGCCCATGTACACCATGTGCAAGCCATTTAACATCAGCTGAAGTTATTTGGCAGCAAGGAATGGAAGGAAGAGGAAAAGGAATGTTTCCAGCTTTGGAAAAATTATCTGTAATTACCTCTTTTGAGCCAAGTGATCAAGGATCGGAAATATTAATATGGGGGGAAAAGTCAGAGAGAGTTGCTTAAACATTTATATTTGCTTGATGGGCACTGGCACTCATTCAAAGTTTGAGAAAATGTGCGGTGGTGGCTGATTCTGTTATCAGCTGAGTGAAAACCTGGAGCATGACTGATAATGGGCTCAACCCTTCTAACTTAAAACACCATCCCTCTTCTTTGGGACACTGACCTGCCTGTGCCTCTCAGTCCTGTTTTTGTAGTTGACAAATTGCAAATAATGACTAGCTTTGCATAAACCAACTGGAAATAGCACAGAGCCAGCTACAAGCAGATTACATCGACTTTGCTCCTTGAATTCCTGGCTCCCCACGGTGACCACGGTAGCGCTTGTCAGCAGCACAATTCTGAGGTTCTCCCCAGCTCCACAGTGCCAAGAGAAAATTAATACTGGAGAGGTCAGGTTAGAACAACAAACGAACATTCAAATTCTGTTAAATAGAAGAAAACAGATCATTAAGAAAGGCAGACTGCTCTATTTAGTCTGAGGATGACATAAGTAGTCAGTGCAGCATCTCATCTGTTAAACGATGCCTTCATTTACATTTCTGCTACAAGTTCCAGCAATAGGTACTATCGTTTTGGTAGTCTTGCTCTTGACAGAGATCTATCAATTTTAAATACAAAGCCTCTGGTTATCTTAATTATTAGTGTTGCCACAATGCAGCGGTTTTTTATATCGTAAAGCAAGATGGCGACATCTAAAATGTACAATTTCAATAGCCATTGAGTCCTTGGAGCTTGGAAGAATTTGACACTTTCTACTATACAGCAAAAAACATCCAAATAAGAGCAGTTTCAAAACCTTGAGCACCATAAGGGAAAGACCAGTTAGCGAAGAAGCACACTTGTGTGGCATGATCTCCAGCAACGCGTGTTGACCTCATTTTTTGTATTTGTATTTCCTGTCATGTCCAACCTGTCTCAAGTCTTAATCATCTACTGTTATCAGGTTCAGGATCTACATTCTGAGGCAATGTGAAGTAAGTAGCTCCAGTGAAGAAAGCAGTTCCAGCAGAGCTAATCTCTGGTAGCCTCCCTTTCAGGCAATTTCTGTTTTGCACATTTTGACTTTTTGCCTAAATACTATCAGAACTACAGCGCAGCTCATGTTGTATAAAATACTAACATCTACATACAAGACAGCTATTTTGCAAGACTTGTCTGCCAGGAAGCCTAAATGTAAGTATAAGCCTTGTTAGACATGGGAGACTCCAGGTGAAAAAGAACCCTTGACAAATAAAACGTGACCTCTGCTTAGTTTTTGTGGGCATGTAGATGCTCAGAACGACTGTTTGCCCATGACTCCCATCTGTCCAAGGGGTGGGAGAAAGGGGACAAACTGGGGAAGGGGACAAAGAGGAAACTTCTTTTCCCTTAAAGAGGGAATGAGTAGAGCTTTTTTGCTTCTACATGCTGCCTCTTTTCATCAAACCCACAAGAATGGAGAGACACCCTCTGTTTAACTCAACTGAGGATGCATGACAGGCTTTAAAGCTGCTGGGGGAAAGAAACAGTCATTTGACTGTTCCCGTCATGCACAGGGGGAAAGTATGTGATTGCATATACTCTAATAAACAACCAAACAGGATATTGGTTGTTGAGAATGCCTTTCACTTGTGCCAGGGTTGAAATACTGAACGATGGAACTGGGGTTACCTCAGCCAGTGAGACCTGTACGCTATGGAAACAGTATTGTTCCTACTCACTTTTTAATGGAAATTAAGTGCACACAGGGAAACATTTCTTGTGATACTTAATAGTACAACACTTAGCTCTTGGCCCTCATTATTCATCCCTGACATTGTGGTTTTAGGCAGCAATAAAAGCTAAGGAGACAGTATAACAAAGGTTCCTCAAGCATTCATATTTTAAAACAAATTTGCTTTGACTGTCTCCAGCTCCCCATTGTATTAGTAAATATTTTAAGCCCAGATTTGGCAAAGGATTTAGGGACAAGCCCAAAGCAAAGATTATGTTTACTTCCTAGTATCCTCAGTGTTTTTTAGACTTAACATGTTTACCATTAGTATAGGCATGAACCCTCCATGAACAAGGGGCTTAGAACTTGCTCCAAAGCCTTGGGGAATCATCAGAAAGAGTTACGTTGACATCCTTGGTTTCAAACCAGAGCCTTAAAGAGCGAGCCTTGCTACTTCACTGTGGAAATTTGCCAGAAGGAGACTTCAGACAGCATAACAAGCAAATTGCAAATGTCAAACAAATATTTTAGTATGAGTGATTTGTCGGGGTCTAATCAGGGGTATGTTTCAGTGAGCATGGTGGACCAGATCCTCATCTGTTTTTTATCAAACAGACTCCATGAACTTGATAGGAGCTATTCATAACCAGGATAGACAAAGAACTATTCTATTATGTGTAATATTTCTGCTAGAATGAATTATGCTTCTGAGATTCCTTAGCCAAGTAATCAATGGAAAACTGTCTTTGTGTGTAAATATGGGCAGCTATCTACATCTAATCAGTACCCAATAGCTCCGGACGTTAGAACAACTAAAATCTCTGAAGTTATCTGTAGAACTGTGGGTTGGGGTGAGGATAAGACTTTTAAAGCACTCATTTTCTGCTGGACTTTGCTGTCCTCACAGTCCTCAAGAGGTGGAGCTAGACCACAGCCCAGCATTTCTGGAAATCCAGTCCTTATATCCCGCAAATCAATAAATAGATTACACTTTCCTATAGAGACAATCCACTAGAGTGCAGGCTTTATCTGCAACTAGAAGAAAAGAAATGATAAGGACTTATTTCTGCTCCTCTGTTGCCCATAGGGCAGACAATAATTACCAAATGGCCCTGCCTCCACAGCAGAGAGGATGGAGGTTGCAGTGCCCATCTAGTTTCAGGGAGATGCTGCTGCTGTCAGGTCGTGCGGCTGTGCACGTGGCTGCGTGCCAGAGAAGCAAACTCGGTACCCAGACCACAGATCAGCATCCCTCACCCACAGTGTCAGAATCACCCACTGATCAAAAATATTGTTGTGTGTTGTGCAACAGCCAGCAGGTTTTTCAAGGTGTCCATCCCTGGGTCCAGCTCGTTCATGATTCCCCTGACCTTGTCACCCTTGCCACAGATCACATAGGAGAGGCTGTTAGATATAAGTGTTGAAAGTTTGGATTGCTGTTAAAGCTTGGGAATATTTTTTGCCCAAAAGCACCTTTGAGAAATGCAGCTTGCCCAAAACTCTTTGGTTTATGAAAGCATTTAAAATTCAGGAAAACATTGCTTTTTCTCATTTTAGAAAAAGACAATGTAACTTTTAATTTCTCTTAACTTTAAAAAAAAATCCCATAGAAAAATCTGCTTTTCACCTGTGTTTTCTTTTCCTTTTTTAATATACCCTTCTCAGAAATTGAGGAAAAAGCATTGAAAACCAAGAGGGAGAGGGACAAGGGTCAACAGAGACAACCCTCCCCCCTCCTTTTACTTTCCTCTCCCCCCTATTTTCTGCTGACCTCCATCCTCTCGCGGGAAAAGTGGCACAGCCTCTTACAGGTTTTTAATTTGAGTTGGCTTCACAGAAGTGAGGGCAGAGCCTTCCATGTGTCCCCGCCTAGATGTGCGGGAATGGACAGCACAGCTGTGGTGCTCCCCCCCTGCCTACCCACTCCACCTCCACTGGATTAGGGACCTGGAAGCGTCAACATCCCTGGAGTCCCCATGTCCCTCCCAGGCACATTAGGATGTCAGTTCCCCAAACTGGTCCTCAGCCACAGATCATTTGCTGCCAAAAGGGGTCATGAGTACTATTCTCACTCTTCTTCAAACAGGTGGAAAAAGGATCTTGAACTAAGATCATCAGGTTTTACGTAATCCCGCCAGGCACATATATATGGTAGCCTGCTCCTGCTCCCGCTATCCTTGAGGAAAGTATTAGTGGTTTTGGACTGTATGCCCCTGACCAGGACTTGCAGGTCTGCCAGACTCTCATGTCTGGCAATTGGTAGCCCCAGAAAGACTATATAATATTCTGTGGACCAAAATACCATGTTTTGTTTACAACTGTTGCCGTGGTAAAATTCAAGGTGACCAGGGAGTCTGATTTAGTAGAAGTCCCCACATTCATGTCAATAGAATCTCATTTTTCAGATGACAATGAACTAAGTACAAACAATGGTGGATGAAGTACTTGAACAGGACACAGTGACATGGAAAAGTTACCGCTATGAAAACAATGGATAACAGACTGTCATTATGGGCAGTTTATGAGCCTGCTATGTAATTACCAAGTAATTTTATTTGATAGCTATTTCTGAGAGCCATAAGGAAATGGGGAAAAAAAAAAAAGGAATATGATCATCAGATCAAATTGAGAAAGATACTGTTGACATGAAAAATTAACCCCAAAACCAGGTGGTCTGTGAGAAGGCTATCCACCAGTTTTGGGGTTTTTCTCCTTTATTTTCATGCACAGAATGCACACATGTATTAACCATCAGTCAGCTTCTTGGATTTTCTGTACTTTACTTTGTTTCTTTACATCCCAAGTGCTTGCAGATCTTCCTGTATCTGCAAGTGTCCACGCTGGTGAAGAAGGGGTTACTGTTTAAGAGGGAGACTTGTGGTTGCAGATACAGGGTTAATAAATTACTTGCATCTAGCTTATTTGTATCATTAATTTCTCAATTGTTTTGCTCCTGCAACACTTTAGAGAATATAGATGGTACCACTTACACATCAGTCTGCTGACCCATGTGAGTTTGAAGCTCAATGGATGGTAGCACTTAGACATATAGCTGGCTGATTTGTGGGTATGGGGTTGGCAGCTAGATGTGAAGTGCTACCATTTGGCAGTCATCTCATGGAAACCCCACCATGAGTGCACATCTGTTGTGTTAGGAATCATTCCTGGAGCCTTTTGTTAATTTCACACCTTGATTCTTTGAAATGATCAGGGTGGCATTCACATTTTGTTAACTGTAGGGTCCATTTGGTGGTGCCACTGCGCTTTTCAGTCCTGGTAGATAGATTTAAATACTTTCTTGGAAACGTGCCGTTACTTTCAGTTATGACAAAATACATTCCCCTGACTAACATTCATTGACCACACCTGCTTGTATATTTCTCAATTTCCTCCTAGATTTCTATCATCTGGCTTTCAAGACCACAGCTTTATGTTTGACAATGATTCTTTTTGTTGTCCTTCCACATAGTTACTGGACTCGCACAACTCTTCTTTGCAGTAGGGTCCAAAATGAATGTTTCTGTAAGACAGTACTCAGCAACATTTTTTCCAAAGCCCATTTTGGGCTTGACTTTGCTCAAATCTTCTTGCTTTGGAGCTCCTTGATAGAAAGCAGGGAGAAAAGCTTCTTCTGATGATGGAAAAGAATGTCATAGGAGTGGGCTTTGCCAAAGTTTAATGATTTTCTGTCTGTCTCTGATATTTAAACTCCTGGGAACAAACAAATGTGCCTTAGAGGTGTCTTACATCTGTTCTAAATAACCTTGTGTCTGGTTTGGACCTCAGGTGCCCACAGTGTTAGGAAAGGACTATACTGAAAATTGCCTTTGAACACTTCTAACTGTATTTAGCGTTCCCTCATAGCTGAGGACCTGCCAAAAAAAGTAGCTTAAAATTTACCTCAGACTCAAAGCCTACTGAAAAGGACAGTAAGACTATTTTTGCCTGCTGTTTCTAGAGAAGTTCCAATTAACTAGAGAAGTTCAAATGCATAAGGATATTTATTTGTATGTCTTTATTCTACACTTTGTCATGGGAAAAATACTTCAAAAGGAATGAGCTATAAAGAATGCATGTTACTTTTATTTTCTTTTTTAAAGAGAAATTGCATTTCTGTCAATATTAATCTTTGTAACAACCTTCTAAACCAGATATTTTTACTGTATCCTGTAACAAGAATTCCATATAGTGTCCAGTAGCTGCTTTTCAAATTTGGACTTCCAGTGCCATTTTCTGTATTTCTGCTGTGCGATTTATTACTGGGGGATTCAGAAAAGCTAGCAGTTTAATGTTTGATGAGAACACAATGCAGATGATTGATGGATGGATGGATGGATGGATGGATGGATGGATGGATGGATGGATGGATGGATGGATGGATGGATGGATGGATGGATGGATGGATGGATGGATCGATGGATGGATTGGTCTCCAAACCACCCTAGCTGAGTGCAAGTGACCGAGGAGAAAAGCACCACCGCCGAGGGATGCACCAAGGGACTTGCACGGGGCTGTGCTTGGATGTATGGTTCCAGCATGAGTCTGGACAGAGCAAAGAGGCTGCATGTCTCTCCCTGTCTCCCCTCACTTGGGGAGACTTTGGGGAGAAAAGAACAAAATTGCAGGTTGCGGTGAGGGTGATGGAGAACATTGGGGAAAAGAGGGAGAAGGTAGAACAGGAAAGCAGCTGGGCGCCTTTTTATTTTGCTTCTTCAAATGGACGACATTTGTTGTGTGCTCCCTCCTGAAATGTATGAGGGGCTGATGAGGGTCTGGAAGGGAAGAGTGAGGCATAAATAGAAAGGCAAAAGGGGTGTCTGAAAAAGAAAATGCAGACCAAGGAAGGCAAACTTGGAAGAGTTTCAAAGCAAACCTCCCCCTAACTATGAGGAGCAGGCTTGTGATTCTAAACATGCTCTGTAATTTGCTGTAGCTCATATCCTCTAATTTAGCCGCTAGGTGTGTTCGTGCAGAAATATGGAACTAAAAGCAATTCAGAGCATGTCAGGAAGTGAAGCTGAGTATGTGTTTCTTGGGACTCTTTATCCGGTTGAAGTACACTTAACTACCTGTTTGGGAATACAGGTTGGCAAACAGCATAGCCAGAAAAAGGAAAAAAATATTATTTTTTCTTCAGAGCTCCTCAGTCATTTGTGAACTGTGCTGGGAGTGTTAATTTATTTCTATTTCAGAAGTTTCTACAGGAGCTACCACCACAATGCAGCAATAGAACTGCTTGAAAAGCTGGAAAAAAGCCATTTTTCAATTTAGGAATAGTCACAAGAGTATTGAAATACACATGTAGGTGCTAAATCTGTGTTTGTTTTATAAGTTGCATTCATTTACCTGGCTTTTTTTTTTTCTTTTTTTTTTTTTTTTTTTTTTAAGAGGGAATNNNTTTTTTTTTTTTTTTGTCTCTTAAGAGGTAATTCATAGACTTCCTCCTTGATCCTAGTATTTATGGTGAGGACAGCATCCAGTGATCAGTGAGGCTAAAGGCCTGGTTATCCTGCATCTCCTTCTGCAATCAGGAAAGAAATCATTGCAGGGGTGTGTGTTGGGGTGAAAGCCAAGACGTCCTCTGGCCTGACACTGATTTTTCAGGGCTTGGCAGCATTTTTGGTCAGCAGAGGTGTTAGACCTGCTTCTGTCAGGGATTATTTGTATAAAGCCACAGCCCTGGAGTCTTTTTCATAGGTTAGATCCTCACTATGTGCAATGCTGTATGAAGCACGTAGTAAAAATTAAGGTCAAAAGATAAAAACAGAAGAGATAAGAAGCCACAAATGGGCACAATCAGAAAGACTACAAAATAGCAAGACTGCATTTGTCAGGGTAATAAGCCTATGACCTAACTCCCTCGCAGTCCCTCAGTTTTTCCCCTTTCAGTGCGATTTCCTCAAGAGGTCAAACTTCTTCACCTAAGATACCTCCTTCTCACGACATTTCACCCGCAGGTGTTGCTGGTGCTTTCCGCGTGGAAATGAACATCCTGAGCCTTTACAATAAGGTCAACCACACTAGTCACCAGAGGTGTGAATTATCAGGCATGGTCAGTGTGCTAAATGTGGATCATTAGAGACCACATCTGGTTTAAAGAGGTTGCGCATGAATCAGATGCAAGCTTTGAATTGGCTTATTATCTGGGGGGAGACTCTGTGCAGGAGTGCTGTAGAGGCTTTTCATATGCATACAGGCACAGGATTTTTAATTTATAATAAATGTGGAGGCTTGTTTTCTTGTGGTTAGGTCTATTCTGTCACTTATTTTGTGATTTTGCTGGTGGTTGCGAGGGGACAATGTTAAATACTGCAGCTTTTGTGAGATTTTGAAGAATTTCAATACAAGGCTTGTTGAGGGGTTATCTACTCAGTACATCAGTTTAGCTAGAAATGGTTATATAGTAGATAATTGTTAATATAGTTAATAAGTTAGTCTAAAGCACATTGTTAATAGTCTATGGTTTATAGACTGTACTCTATACTTAGTATAGTTAATATATTAGTCTATAGTTAATAAATAACTGCCACGGTTATAACACCTATTAATGCCACAAGAACATCTGCAAATAATAAAGGAATTTATATACTGCTTATAAAAACGTTCATTTCCTTAATGTCTGGACCTAACATAGTCACCAGTCACTTCATGGTCTGGAATGGGGATATCCATTGTACACGCAAATACATAAGCTTGTGAAGAGGACAGGTGAATAGAAAACTGATGTAGTTCCCCAAGGAACCAGTTTCTGGGTATTGTATGTAATTGTCAAAACCTCACAACATGCTGAAAGGCAATTAGCTGCCATTGGGTATGTCCTGAAAATCTGTAGTGATCTCCTGGCTATCAAAGTCACTTATTCATATTTAAGAGGGTGGGGCTGCTGCTGTGGTCACTTCTTTGGGCTTTTGATTATTTTTGTGGGTGGAGTGGAGATTGCTGCGATGTGACGATGTGACGGAAAATCGCAGGCTCCTACAATAGGGACAAACCTGGCAAACGTTATGGTCAGGGGCTTAGGGTCTGACCGTAGTCATTAAAAAGTAAAATTACAGGTACTGCCATGCCAGCAGCAGAGACTAGTAGCAAAAATGTGGCACTGTGGGCTTTGTTTCTGCATCTGTAGATGTGGAGATGCAAAAGGGACAAAAAGGATTTATGCCTTGCTGAAGGCATAATCAGCACTAGTGCATCCAAGCAAACAGAAACGAGCAGCAGAATTACTGCTTTGGTTTTCTTCTCCACACTTGTAAACAAGCCATCAGATGTTTGTTTGCTGCAGACCTCCTAATGAGAAGATGATATTGTCACGATAACAGGTGCATACCCCAGCCTCAACCCACATGCCTGATGGAAAATAGAACACGGTGTCTCCCATGCAGTATGTGGAATACAGCCCAGGAGAAATAAATGGTGTCCCCCTCCATTTAACTGCACATCTGATGATCCGGGTAAGTACGGCCTCCTCACTAATGCTTTCTTGTTGCCATGTCGGTCTGAGACAGGATTTTCTAGAGGGCTCCAGATACCACACTCTGTTTTGCTTCACTGAGATTAGGGCACTTCATGTTCTGCTCTGAAACCAAGCTCCCTAAAGGATCACAAGTTTTCTAAATTTAGGTCCCATCCTCATTAGAGGAAATGTTCTAATTTCCCTTTCATTCTGGCTGAATTTCCCCTCCAACCTGTAGGCTCACAAAAGCAGGATGGCATGAAATATTTATGAAGGAATTAGTCCTGGCTGACACAGAGCTAAGGTATCTAGCCCGTCTTTCAGTGTGTTCACCTCTAGCTCCTCTTTATCCAATATATGGACGTATGTGCTTGTGCACTTGCTTCCCTGAAACTTAACTCACTCAGCTGGCCCCTTTTGTTTCTCACATGTCACATCTCTTGGGAAGTGGGATTCCGGCTGGTTTGCAGGAGGTCGGTACACCGAGTAGCTGCTTGTTGCGGTTGTTTAAGGTAAACATGCTCCTGCTCTCAAAGAAACACCTGCAGCCTGAGCAAGAGCATCCTGGTACTCAGTTCAGCCGTCACAGTACTCTTGCTGTTAAAGCCATTTAGGATAACAGTGGCTACAGCTAAGGCTTGGATGAGGGCGAATATTTGATCTGGCAGAGGATAGGAAGGAGGTATCAACTTCAGCTCTGCTGTCATCCCAGGGAAGACCATCTCACTACGGGTTGGTTAGGGGAAAATTTTTGTCAGGTGTTAGCAAAGTTAATCTAAGTATACTCATGAGGAGAGTTCATAGTGGTGGCTAAGTTGGGGCTGGAGTTAGGATCTGCCTTTTTTGTTGGGAAAAGCAAGGTCCAATTCCCAAGATACACCATCTTCTCAAAGCCAAGTTTTGGTATCTCAGCTTTCCTCTGGTACTCCTGACTCAAACACTGACAGATGAATCACACTGAGACTCTCTTACTAATATCACATCCACCCTCCTGAGCTGTGAAGGCCAGTTCTCTGTGTGTCCTGGTCCAGCAGACACTCTTCCCAACGAGCCCACAAGGAACTTTCCACTGTTGGCACCTTCCCCATATTTCCTGGGGTTGAAAGGGGACTTGATTTACATTGAGTTTCAAACTAAGCACACTGACATCAAAGCAAAGGAAATCAGGCCCCAGTAAGTGCTTTATAAATGCAGCCTAAGTGTTTTGAATCAAAATAGTTCTGCCAGTAAAGTTGGAGGAGTACGCCTGTCGCCCTTATCATTGTTAATTTCTGTCTCAAAAAAAATGAAAAGTCACTGATGTTGAATCCACTCTGGAGATCATGATAAAAAAGCTTCCATTCCTGAATGAAACCCCTTTTTCTAGATTTTTCCCATTCTTTTTTTGTGTAATATTACTTGGAGAGGGTAGTAATCTAAAAGCAAAAGATATGTACAGATGACCTCTAAGAAACATCCCGTAGGTTGTATTGTATAACATTAGGGAAAGGATCCTTAGCTCAGGCATGCTTTTCTTACTCCAGATGGAGAAGACAAGGCTTCGTCTGCAGTCTTCACAAACAGACTTAGGACCGTTTTGGTCCACTGAACAAAGGGCTTATGCAGAGGCATCCAGTGAGGACCAGATGTCTGACTCATAAAGTACTTAACTGAAATGACAGAGATGTATGGGTTTGGTGGATGTTTCTTTTAGCAAATGTGCTCGTATCTCCAAGCTGGCAATGACTACATTTCCTTTCAAATCTGGAAGAACAGCGTCTTTTTGTAGTACTGGTGCATCTATTGGCAGCATCGGATAGCATAAAACAAACACAATGTTACAAGGAAGGAGGAAGGAAAATCCAAAGGCTTTTGAAATAAGCCTTTTGTGTTACTGGGCATCTGAAACTTCTTGGAATGCATGTGTATAAACACAGAAGAGAAAAAGATAAATAAGGCTTGAATAAATATTTTTGTGTTACAATTCACCCAAACAGCAGAATTATTTAAAACCTAGTCTTTATGCACGTTTGACTTTTACAAATGGATCTGAGATATCTGACCATCTGAACTAAAACCAGCTCTGCTGTAACAGAGGAGCCGACGCACTGAGGTGTACAAGGGAGGCGTTGTGCCACAGACCAATCTTATCTTCTGCCTTCATATGCCTGAAATGGCTGTGTAGGTGCAGTGATCTCATCCTGTTGATGTGGCCAAGAAGGGCAGTGAAAAATTTCCCAAAGGAAAAGGTTAGACTCATATAAACTGAGGTAAAGAGTGAAGTCCAAAACCACAGAGGTGCTTCTGCCTCTCTCTCCTGTTAAAACCTTATCTCCCATTGAGACCTTATCACTCTCTACAACTACCTGAAAGGAGAGACATGGGGATCCATCTCTTCTCCCAAGTAATAGGCGATACAACAAGAGCAAACGGCCTCAAGTTGAGCCAGCGGAGGTTTAGAATGGATATTAGGAAAAATTTTTACACTGAAGGGGTTATTAAGCATTGGAACAGGCTGCCCAGGGAAATGGTTGAGGTACCATCCCTGGAGGTATTTAAAAGACGGACAGACATAGTGCTTAGAGATATAGTTTAGATTAGTGACGTTTTTTGTCAAAGTTAGGTTGATGGTTAGACTAGGTGATCTGGAAGTTCCTTCCAACCTAGGCAATTCTATGATTCTATGAAACCCCTAGGAGCTGGACATCAGGTTTTACTTGATGGATTTGAGCATAAACGCAGAATGTCACACTTGTTGCAGATCCACTGCCAACCTAGAGGGAAGATGTCTGCTGAACATGTGCAACAGGGTGCTGCCTCCAGGGCTGGACAGAAACATGAATCTCCATTTCACAGAAAGATGGGGAACGGCAATGGTCTTTATTTTACAGTCTTATCCAAAATGGAGGCAGATTTTCACACATGCAATGCCAACAGGAGAAGACTCATCCACTGAGAGATGTTATTTACATCCCAAGCTGAAAGACAAGATCTACTTTTCCTCATATTAATGAACAAGCCATGGAAAGTTTTGTTTCACTCTGCCAAACAAGCCTATGTAGAGATTCACAACAGGAAATCATTAGTTCTGATCCAGAATTAAATTTCCTATGTATCTGTTCTCAAAACACTGTACACTTAGTAAATTCTCCTTTTCGATTTCAAGTTACCTGTTCAAAAGGTAAAATTCAAACAGGCCTTTTTCCTTGAATTTGAGTTTCAAGAGCGCCTCCAAACAGAAAAAAGTTAAAAAACTCAGTAAGCATTGGAAATCTTCCTCCAAGGAATGTTGCTATAAAAAAAAAAATCATGTTTTTTAGCAGCTATAGGCAATACCACAATCTTTTCACTGTGGTTAAAAACAGTCGGTATGATATACCTCAGTGATGAAGTAAATGAAACTGTATAAATATTCTGCAAATTACTCTTCACAATGAGACGTCTGTCTAAGCAAAAGTTTATGTTATTGTCCAGACAATATAGAGAACTTTCTAGCACTGACCTTAGAAAAGATATATTGCACAGCCGAAATCCAAACATGAGCATGCTAAGTGTAGTAAGTGCAAGTAAACCAGGGGTGCTTTCCTTTCATTAGACTTTCTCCCTGACCTCCGGATGACAAGGGCATAGGAAAAGGAAGCAATTTTTCTTCTGTCCTGGGGGAAGGAACATTTGAAAGAGATTTCCTGTGACTGGACTACATCATCTCTCTGGTGCCTGATCTGAAAATCTGGAAGACCACCTTTTCTTACCATCCATCGCAAATGCTTATTTGCTTTTTCCCTATGAAGTAACGTGTCAGATTCACAAAAGCTGTAGATGAGTATTATATGTAGCTGGATAGGATCAGTCAAAATATTTCAGCATTTCAGAGAAATGTGATGGCTTATTGGGACAATTGTTCCAAAATCGATCCTTCAGTTCTCCTTAAGTTTTGAACTATTTTCCACCTTTATTTTGCCAGGGGCTGTAAAAGTCACTTAATACAGTTCAACACCACATCATTCTTCAAGCTTGTGGTTGAAAATTTGAGAAAGGATGCCTTCTCTATCCCATGATAAGTTCATATATTTAGCACATTAATTTGCATCACTTTAAGTTGCCATATGCATCACAGAAATAACACTTCCTGTGTACTTCCAATCCTTTTGAATTGTAGCCTGTTTAATTATGTCAAGGCCATACATCAGACCCTTTGATCTCTGAGTCACAGGTTCCCAGGTGGCACTTATCTATGGCCAGCAAGCCAGGAGTCACTGCTGGACCTCTCCAGAGCTCTCTCTGTGGTGGTATCCACCTAAGGGTTATTTATGTTTCCACATTTCTTACCAGAAGGCCTTCCTGATGTGCAGCAGAGCTTTCCTTTTGTTCTAACTGGATCAATACAGTGCCTCAGCCTTCTTTCTTTGCCTTTTCACTCTGTGCAAGCTCCTGTACTTTAAGTAAGCACCCACTAAGAGTATCACAGTTTATATGTTTAACATAACCGTTATGATGTTATATAGAGCCCCAGTTGTATGAAAAGCGAGGCATTGAATCAGAATTGAAGGTACAAGTGTGGGCGAACAATTGACTCCAACAAAAAACAATTGACCAAAAAATACATTGCTGCACTCTTTTAGAATTGTGGCTCTCAGATGTCATGAGATTTATTCTAAGGCTAGAGTTGAGAACCTGATTAGTCATCTTTCTCAGAGAAACAGACATGTCTTAAATTTAGCGTTGATTCTGGACTATGGCTAGTATCAGGGTAGAATTTGGGATCACTGTTAGCATTTCAGGGAAGCAAACCAGTGAAGAAACAAAAGGTAGTATTTCCATAGGGGTCCTTTTTTTTCCTGCCCTTTGTGTAAATTGGGAATGTTGAGACAAAAGTTTCACAGGGTCAGAGACCTAGCACTAAGACTAAAACCAGACTAAAACCAAAGTTGTAGCTCTGTTGAGGGATGAGTCAGGGAAATATGGATGGGATCTAGGGGAAGGAAGGACCCAAGAGCAGATTAAATTTTTGGCTGTTGCTCGAATGTGTCCCAAGAGTACATTAACATTTTGAGTTTTGTATTGCCCCAAGTCCCTAGGGCTACTTTTAGGAGTTAGGGAGATGAGGAAAAACTAGAGGTATGGAGAAATGGGGGATTCGGGAAGCATCAGCTGTGCTGTGCTGAGAGCTGGCATCAGCCTGAGTCCGCATTTTCCTGTTCAGAAACCCGCTGCTGTTACAGAACCATGACCAAGATTCTGAATGGGATTTAGGCAACTAGAAATGAATGGTCAGCTCTTACAAGGTTGTTCAGGACAAGTTTCCAAATGCAGCTGAGAGGAAATAGGCATCAGTTATAGGGATGCTTTTAGGTCTTCCATTTTTAGTGGTCCATAAGCTAAGTCTGGGGCTTATAATTAGGATTCAGGCTTCAAGAAATTGAAGAACTGAGGTGACAGAGGTATTCAGAGTAATCCCCCAGTTACTTTTTTGTCTTTCATGTATTTACTGGGATTAGGGTCAAAAAAGGGATACTAAAATGTTAAAGCAAAAAAAAGGAGTTTAAAATTGACAGATAATCTTGCTTTAGGAATGGTGGCAGTAATACTTATTCCCATAATTACTTTTAAAACTGGGTTTCATGTGTGTTGCATGACTTAGACTGAGAACAAAGTTAGGTGTTTGTTCATGTAAATAATGGGATAGAGGAAGAAATTCAAACTAGGTCACCAGACATGTTGAACGTTATTATTACCATAATTCCCAAGCTATTTTGACCTGAGTTTCATAGGTATCAATGGCCTAGGGATCAGTTTTAGAGTATTGTTAGTGTTGGAATTAGCAGTATCATGGCATTTGAAGGAAGAAACCAGGGAGGAACTTCTGCTTTAATATCACTGAACTAGAGTTTCAGTTTCTAAAAATCCACAACACTGGATGATGTTGAGGTTTGGGTTTTACAGAGGTCACCAGACCAGATCTAAAACTACTGTAGTTAAAGCAAGAGCTGTGATTAAGGTTGAAATTCATGCTGTGAGAAAAAAAATGGAGGAAAAAAAAAAGGCTGAGAAAAGCCTAGTAGCCTAAGTTAGGACCATGTGTGGCTTGCTGCATATTTTTAGATCTTACATTTATGGGGTGGGTGAGGCTGTGTTCTAGGTTTTTGGTGATACTTTGTTAGGAAAAGGAAAAGGAGAAAGTGAAAGGTAACAAAGCCAAAATCAGAAAATACGAAGAGGCAAGGTGAAGCAGGTTGTGGACAGTGCTTGAACCTGGCCTGATGGCTTTCCTTGCTGCATTCTCCTACTCTGAAGCCTCATCTTGAGTACCCACCACCCTCACAGTAGCCCCATAGCTCTCCCCAACTCTTTCCTGGTGCCAGTGGCCAAGGCAGGGACGGCACTGGGCTCTACTGAGGAGCAGGTGTAGGGGAGCCAGCAAAGGGGATTTTTGTTTATCACAGTCTTAAACCAACACATAACTCTTGTACTACCCTGTCCTGAGTTGAGCAACACAGGACTAATGCTGGGGAAAACTTCACTTTTAGAAGACTCTAGTCTCTGAATTCATGAAGATATTTATTTTATAGCCAGCTAGGTTATGTGGGATTCAAGGTCTAAGAGTTTTCAAGCCTTGCCAGGTGCAGGGATGAGGAAGGGCAAGGCCTGGGCACTTGACTCAGGCTGGCCAACAGGATTATTTCATACCATGAATGTCACATTTGATATAAATTAGAAAGATTGCTCCGTAGTCTCTCTCTCCCTTGATGGTGGTGGTCCAGAGAACTCCTTGCCCTGGTGCCGGGCCCCTGAGCCCTTTCCTTCCTCCTGAAGCCATTGCACTCGCAGTATTACACATTTGCTGTCCCTTGCTGGGAGTGCACAGCTTCCTGCTGACAGAATTGGCTGAGTGTAAGTCTTGTATATCTTATATTACTATCAGGATCTATGCTGCTTCTTTAGTATTATAGTCAATTATTTAGTCTTATCCTATTAAATCTGTTTATATTTCAACCCTCGTGTTTCCTTGCTCTCCCTGATTCCCCTTCACAGATACGGAAGAGTGATAGAATGACTGCCTAAACAACAACAAATTTTTATGAGTTTCCTCAAACCATAAGATACCCCTAGATACCCCTAGATATAGCTCTAGTCTCAAGACATTTGGGAATCTCAAGCTTATAAATGCAATAAAAAGCCATTTGGGCATCAATCCTCAAATTCTCACTGTAGACCACTTACCACATTTTTGTTGCCAGAGCCTTTTAATAAGCAGAACAACATTCTGAACTCCAGAGTTAATTTAACATAAATAAAGAATTCAGTATGTAAAAAGGGATTAAAACAAACTCTGGGAAAAGCGCCTCACTGTGCATGGTGGCCCATTTCCCCTAATCAGAAACCTGCTTGAAACTGAATGACAAATTTAAAACTAATACTGAGACCCATGTTGTGATCAGTCACAAATTTCCCTCTTTAGCATCTTCATGTTTTATGGAAACATTATCCCTTATCTGGGTCCCATAACACAAGAAAAAAGAAAGGTTAAATTATCTCAAGCACTCTTGTTGGAAAGAACACCCAGGATAGTGTTAGTATTTCTTCACAGTATAATCATATCTGAAAAACAGAATCCTAATATAAGGCTTTTGTTATTTCTTCCATGTTCTAATGGTATCTAGAAAGTCCAAGTTTAAAAATTAAGACATACACCTCTTTTGCAAGCAGCCATCCATTTTTTTATATGGTGGGTGTTCTAGTGTACAGGAGTCAGCTGGGAAAGGGTTAATTTTTTTTCTAGTCATTGCTCTGAAAGAAATGTCAATGATGCATATCGGTTTAGTTGTTGTTAAGTGATGTTTATACTTTACAAGGATCATTTTCAGCTTCCCATAGAAGCTGAGAAGGAGCATGGATAGAACAACCAAGGCCAATGGAATATTCCATACCTTAGATGTCACACTCAGTATATAAGTGGGGATTGGCCAGGGGACGAATCTGTGGTCACTGTGGTGAGACTGACTTGTGTCATCATCATCATTATTATTATTATTAATGTTATTATTATTGTTATTATTATTTTCATTTTCCATTTTTCTTCTATTAAACCATCTTTATCTCAGCCCATGAGGTTTCTTCCTTTCCCTTTCCCCTCCTTATCTCCCTCTTCTCCCTGTCTTTCTTGGGGAAGGGGAAGAACTGCATGAGTGGCTGCCTGGTCCTAGCTGCCAGAGGTAATGTAATTTG
>VXBO01005936.1:76159-111999 GCA_013400135.1 Rhinoptilus africanus | reverse complement strand
ATTTTCAGCTTCCCATAGAAGCTGAGAAGGAGCATGGATAGAACAACCAAGGCCAATGGAATATTCCATACCTTAGATGTCACACTCAGTATATAAGTGGGGATTGGCCAGGGGACGAATCTGTGGTCACTGTGGTGAGACTGACTTGTGTCATCATCATCATTATTATTATTATTAATGTTATTATTATTGTTATTATTATTTTCATTTTCCATTTTTCTTCTATTAAACCATCTTTATCTCAGCCCATGAGGTTTCTTCCTTTCCCTTTCCCCTCCTTATCTCCCTCTTCTCCCTGTCTTTCTTGGGGAAGGGGAAGAACTGCATGAGTGGCTGCCTGGTCCTAGCTGCCAGAGGTAATGTAATTTGCGGATTTCTAGTAAGAAGGACCTACTTCTCAGCCTACATTTAGACATGACACCTGGAAGCTTGAAAAAACTAAACATGTACAAAGTTCATGCATGTGCAAGATACCCACTTCATCTTTTTTATCCAACGGTTATCAGAACTCCAATTGCTCATAGACGGAACCTAATATGAAAGTTAGCCCCCATAACATAAGCATATAAAATCTTTTAAAACAGAGAGAAAAAAGAGGAAGGCCCATATTGAGAAGAGTTCTAGGCCTCAGCCTACTGCACTGGGAAGAGCAGCCAACATGGTAGACCACCTAGTACAGTAGTAACATAACTATCTTATCAAAAACCAGAGGGCAATGTGCCCTGCTGTAGTCATACCACCACCATTCCTGTCAGGACAAGGCGTTGCTAAATGTCACCCTTACTTTTGCCACAGCTGCTTGAGATGTCCAGCATGGACAGAGACTGAAAGATGAGGAAAAGCGATATAGTGTTCCCATGGCCATGATAATTACAGACCGTTTCTATGACAATAGTCACAAAATTTTTGGGCAACATGGGAGCAATGGGTCTGTATCAGAAAATAATAGAGTAGAAAAACAGTAATTTTCAAGACACGTGGGATAAGGCTTCAGGAAAGATTAGCCCCCAGTCCTCTCTCTGGGAGAGTACATGAGAACACAAAGGACAAGTGTAGGTCCCATAGCCAACTACTGGTGGTTGGAGAAAGGCTCCTCCACATCCTGGAGAGCCCTGAACCTCTGCAGGAGTCATGCACATCCTGCAGAAAATCAGGGTGGCTGAGAGCAGCTCCCAGGCATGGCTGGGTTTGGCAGCAAGAGAGATTAGTGCATATGTTCCTCGATGACTTATCTGATGCTTCACCCTCACAGCAGAAAGCTAGTCAGTGTCTTTGGTGACAGAGACTAATAATGCTATCGAGCATTAACTTCTAAGAGGTTAACTCTAAAAATATGTCGAAATATATCTCTTTACTTATATCCGCTCTGTGCCACTCAGAAAAGTTTGTACTAATGGACCACTACTGCAAAGATACTGCATGTAGTTTTGGGATACTCTTGGTTATTCTCTTATTGTAATGCTGCATTTCTGTATTCACCGGTGTTGGGTTTCATTAGTTCTTTAGTTTGGGGTTGCCTTCTTCTTAAAAGAGCTCAGTCCAAGTTATATTTTCTTTGAAATGACAGGCTAGATCCCAGGACCAAGCCTATTTAGGATAATGTGCTTTTATGGTTGTAGAAAGCAGGAGAGGCAAGGCTGTGACTTCTAAGCCTTCAAGAGGCTAAAAAGCAAATCATAATGCCAAGCTCACAGGGTGCGCCACAAGAAGAGGTGGAGGATATGAGGGGCAGGAGCAGGACCTGGCAGCTGGGGGTTGTTCAGCCCCTGTGCTCCTTGCTCCCATTCTCATCCAGCAAAACCAGTGCATCCGCCACTGTGCCCCGCGTGACGGCCAGCTCTTGTCCCCCTTCGTCAGGGTAGTCCCACACTGTGGGCCGCTGCCGTGCGTGATGCATGCTGCGAGCAGGCACTTCCTTCATCCCCGTAACAAACCGCATTCCCGGCTGGATTACTCATACTCCACTGGCTGCTGTTTTTCTTCATGTGCACTCATTTGCAAGCTGTTAAACAAGAGACACAAAGCTGTCTGTAAAATTAGGTCACGTGTGTTGCCCTGTCAAGCCATTGGGCTTGCCAAAACTAGGGTTTTCCTGCCACCACAATGGAGTTTTTNAGAGAGCAGATAAGCGTTGACTTAAAACAGATGCCAAACTGGCCATCTGCTGACATTCACCCAGGACTTAGGACATCCAGCACCTCTGCTTTTCCACGAACTGTGTGTGCTTCCTGAGCTCAGGAGCTGGGATGCCTTTTGGGAAAAACATTTCAGTTTCAGTGAGGTTAGAGTGGGTGTGGGGTGAGGTATTCCCCAAAGCAGGCTAATCTTAGGGGGAAGCCAGGGAATACAAGCTTGCAGACTGGAAGTTGTTGGAATATTTCTTTTAAAAGCTGAAGGTTTACACCATGTCAGCCCTCTGATAGTAGTGTAAAGCCAGGCAATTTGGCTGTGAGGAAGTTCCTCATAGTGGTCAGAAGGAGAGGAGTGGGGCAAGACGGAGGTTGTCCTGAGACATAGCTGGGAATTTCACTTTGGGATGCAGGAACAACCTTCAGGCAGGGATAGCCCTGCCACCACTGTGTATGGATCTAAATTTCACTAAATTTTGTGGGGAAATCCTGTGTTAACAAAATAGAAAAGCTTAAACAGATAGAAAAGCTTGTTTTTGATTACCACTTTGCTGTCATTCTGCAGCAGGAGACTGCGAGACCAGAGATGTGGTGGGAGCACTGGGTCTGGGCAGCAGGATCCATGCTGTTTTACCTGCCTAAGATAGGGTGAGGGTAGGCAGTAAAACTCTCAGTCTGCTTTGCTCTGAACTGTTATGTACAGCCTCTGTGCTGACTGTGAATAACATCAAAAAAATACTTTTAAGATCAGCGGTTCAGAGCCTTTGCAAAGTCATATGGGTGCCTGTTGTGTAGCACTGAAGCCTCTTCTGTTTTCTGCCTGGCCATCGTCCCTTCTGCAGCACAACCAGAACGGGAACACCACCCAGGAACAGGTGAAGTAACAAGAGATTTATTCTTCCTTTTTGTGGCACTGGACCCTAGCTGCTGGGACCAGCGAGGGAGCACGCTGACAAGGTCTCCATCGTGAGCATGTTCTGTTTCACATGAACATGGGCCAGATCACAGGCACAGGCAGAATAGAGGACAATTTCAATGAGAGATTTAGTTGTGGGAAAACTGAAGGTCTAGCTTGCAAGCAAAGTGTGCAAGTGAAAACCTTCATTGACATTATGCGATAACTGGGCAAAACCACACCATTGGTGTAGTCTTACTCCTGCTGGAGGAGCGTGGGCTGGTGGTTCCCCCAGAGAGGTGAACCTGCTGTTGACCAGGCATTTCAGCCCCAGCATTGGAGTAATAGTCTGCTTTGAGTGCCATTTTAATTAGCATTAGTGGTTTTGGCCTTCACTTTATCTATCAGATTTATTTGTTCTCTCATAAGGTAAGGACAGTAGTTCTAACTGCAAGATACATGTAATATGACACTTCATATACCTCATTAACTGTGTTTTTTGGACATAATAAGTTAGTTACAGCTACTGCACCTCTGCTTCCATTGTTTGTGGCAAAGTTACAGCAGGAATGAACCTGAGACAGGGTTTTTCTCTAATATTCCTTTAGTATTTGGATAGGTGGGCCTGAGGGGGATATTACTAGACATTTCATTTTCTCATTGATAATTATTTCATGCTTCCCTTTGCTAGAAGTCTGGGGAGAAAAGGCTCTTGCAGGGCTGGCCAATTCCCCCTTCTGTCTCTCCCCTGGAGATTTTGGAGGGAGGAGCAAGCAGCCAGGCCATGCCACCGCGTGCCTACCATGTTCCTGCCATCGTCCCAGTTCATCAGGCAGAGCACTCCTCCATCTCTGCCGCAGACATGCACAATCTTGGGAGAAGGACACACTCCTTCCCATTGCCACTCAATTCCTTTTTTGCAAACCTGGGCTTGGGGTAGCCTCAGTGTTCATTACCAATAAAATTTAAAGATTTCTCTTGTTGGACAGGCTGTTCTGCAGCTACTCTTTCTCCCAAGAGAAGCTTTTGCTTATCTCCAGTATCTATGGCAGGGGTCATCTTCCCTTGCTGCCAAATAATAGACAACAATAATTTGTTTTCTAAGAACAGAGGAGCCTGGAGGAAGTGATTGTCTATTTCTTAGAAATCTGATAATGGGATTAGTTTCTAAGCATGAAAATACATATGACCTGAAATGTCATTGTGGAATATCTCACGGATATTAAGTACAACTGCTGACCCTGGTGTGTAAGTATTCAAAGGGTTACATATGGAGCATGACCTTTCTTGAGAGTGGTTGTGCAGGTTGCCTTGTAGTTCCTGTGTCTGGATATAACTAAAGTATAGCAATAGATTCTTTGAGAAAAGACAATATTACCTTAAATAAGACCAAAACAGTCTCATGAACATAGCTAAAATATATTGGCAAGGCAGAAGACCTGTGCCTGAATGTCTTACCATCACATACAACTTTTTTTTTTCATCCAGAGCAAAAGCCTGAATACATGCCTGCTCACAAAAGCACACACACAAATGTTTAATGCTATTTCATCTTTAAGTAATAGCAAACATGCTATTGATGTCAATGGGAAGATGATCAAACCTGCTATTAGGAAGAGGAAATGCTTTACCAGTAGAAAATGTAAAATGAACATGTTTGTATCACTTCTCACTTTGGTTGTTTGTGAATGTGGTGTCAGATATAATGAGCTCTGTGCCACTGTGGAAGAGTCTGTCACTTCAACTTAGAGATAAATCCTGTATGTCCAGGTGTATCTGAAATATGCACATTTCCAGTCAGATTTTGTTGTCACTGAGAATAGTAGTGAAATTTCTGTTAACAGGAACAGGAGCAGGATCAGACAGTGATGTCTTAGTATTTTGCAATTTACAATGTACAGAGTCTGAAAGAAAAAAACTCTTTGTTACTGTTGTGAATCTGGACATCATGCAGGCAATGGAGACTCAAAACTGCAGCCATCCTCTTGTGTTCAAAGATGGAGCCACCCCAGACAAAATGCAGCCATTTTAGGAGAAGATTGGAGAAAAATGGTTTTGTCTGAAGTTTGTCCTTTGGTCCCCAGAGGACGATTCTGAGAATGGTTCTGAGCTGCGGAGTCTTCTTCCAAAACTGGTCCGGAAAAAGGTTGATCATCAGTTGTTTGGATCTGATAGAGTTTGTCTGACATTGCATAAATTCTTGGGCAGCTGACAAAATGCCATGGCTCAAAATAGAAATCAAATGGTCCGACGAGATGGTCTGTTCCCCATAACTTCTTTCACAGGGCATTCAGTGGTAACCCCTGAGAAACCCGCTGAAGCCTATCAATTGAACCGCGTACCTCTCCTGGAGCCAGTTTACATTTAGTACTTTGTCCCATGTCTAGATCACACTTCTCTTAGTAGGACGGTTTACATACAAAACCAGAAAAACCCTTTTAGGAGATTCAGCATGATTTTCCAAGCCAGGTTTCCTGAAGCTGCAGGATAACAATGATGCATAAAATATGCCTGTCCTTTATTAAGCTCGTATGCGATCTCTGATGTCCCGCTCAAGTCTCTTACAAGGGAGACCTGGATGTGGGTGTGTTTGCAGGGCTCAGGCACTTGAGCCCGGCTGATGTCTGCCCTGGGGAGGCTGTCAGGAGCCTCCCAAGGCATCTGGAATGTCTAGGGTGAAAAATATCAGTTTTGTGAAAACAGAAGAAAAGATTGTTATTTCCCAGCTGTTCTTTAGATTATTTGCCATCTTTAGCTTATTTAGTACCTGCAAGGGTACAAAACTTCCTTTTTTTCTTATTTTTCTTATGTTGCAGATTCTCCTGCTATTTTTTTTCTCCTGTGTTACTTTTTCACTTTTAGACTTGCAGTTTTTATGCTTGTGGACAATTAAAATCAGTATGTGTACTTCTGTTCTGAAAATTGCCTGTTCCAAACATGAGAAATAACACATGAAAAGTTAACATCCAGACATGAAATAGTTATTACACTTTTTCATTTTGAAAATAATGTTTAAGGGAATTTTTTAACTCATTTGGTTTTTAAAAAGGATTCTCCCGTACTCTACTGACTCTTGCTCTCTAATGCCAAATTCAAGCTAGCCATCCATAAAGTTGGTATCTTATGTCTGAAAGATCTTCATTTTCATGTGTGAGACAAAAGAAAATTAGCATTCTTCCTTTTGGCTGTTCAGTACATTCCCAGATATATTAAACATATGTGTGGCACGTCCCTCTGGTCAGCTCTCTTTCACAAAATCATGTGTGTTTGGATCCACTGCTGTTAAATTTGTGTTACTTCAGTGTAACTTTGCAAGATTTACTGAGGGGGATGTTACCTTTAATTAGACAAACTGATCCAGTACTGATGAAAAAGCAGATCAGATGACAGACACTCAAACCTTTCTGTACTTCTGAAAAAGGAACAACAGACTGGAAGCTAAATGCATGTGGAAATGGATTTAATCATCCCGTTTCCATAATTTAGACATTTTTTGTCTGTGGCACAGAACAATGTCAATAAGGTTACAGGACTCTTAATACCTAGGAGGGGACACTGAAAGAGAATGTGTTAGCTTTTGCCTCTAGACAGGAATTTCTGAAGCAGGGAAGACTGCATTTTGTTGAAAATTTTAATACAGTTTTAAGAAGAAAAATAGTGTAGCACACATTTTCCCTGGATCAGTCCAGTGGCTTCTGTGCTCTACAACACGTTTGTTTTCAAAGGGAAGCTGAAAAAAACCCAAGTCAATCAGATAATGTCTCTGGATAGATCATGTTGGTAGGAAGCAGATCATTAGTCACCATTATTCAATGATCTCCGCAGGACACTCCTTTCGCTTCTTCATGAAGGCCGCAGGTTTCATACGGCACATTCACTTCTGCACCAGCCCAGGGACGGCACTCCTGCAGGCTAATCGTAACCAGCTGCTTGCCTACAAAAAATGGCATAAGAAAGAGGTCATGAAAGTTAGATTTTTGCAGCCAGAGGAGACATGCCTTTAGAGATAGGTACAGCTTTGCCAGCAATATTTACCTCTCCTTTGTCATTAAAACTGCTGCTTTTTTTTTTTTTCTTTTCCCCTGGGCAGCTACAGGGTCTAGTGGCCCTGTTTCTGTGAATAATGAGTGCATTTCAGGCCTTTTTGGCAAATAGCAATGGCTTTTTTTCCCTCCAGAAAAGCAAACCAGTTGAACTGCACTGTCAGAGGCCTGATTTTATGCCAGCATTTTTAGAAGAGCTTGAAGGAGGTGTTAATAGTCAGAGAAGACACTTCAAACTAAACAGATTCATCGCCCGAATTTCCTACTTGGAGCTGAGGAGGCCTTGGCAGGAATATGCATTGGCCACTTCACTTTGTGAAAGGTGGAGCTCAACAAGATCCACGAGATAATTAGAAAATATTACCTGTGTTCTCCTACAGACAGCAAGAGGTGCTTAGTTTAGAGAAGATGCAGCGTGACGTAAACCTTCAAGGGGGTCACAAATAGTAGAATGATCTGTCATTTTGTGCATGTAGTAAGGAGTGAGATGGGCGCAAATAATTTTCATTTTCATCCAAAACTCAAGAGATGAAGCCCACCCTGGGAGGCAGAATGGGGGACCTAGGAAAGCTGACAGAGGGAATCTCCAAGGCAGTAGGAAGGAAACTGCAGTTTCACTGCTTCATAGGAAAGGAACTGCGATGCCACCACGTTATTTTCCTGCAGTGTCTTCTTGGGGCTTGCAGAGGGCAGTACAAATGGCCAGGGCGTTTAGAGAAAGTGAAGGTGCAGTTGTTTGGGCTGAAAACCCACATCTTGGAAAGCTGGGGAGAGATCCAGCATCTAAGGGGAATGGGGAAAAATGCGTAAGCACGGAGGCAACTGGAGCTGCAGCTGGGCAGCAGATGGAGGGAGAGGTGGCCAACATTGCCTCCTCCTTGTACAGAGGAGAGCACAGTGAGGCCCAAGCAGCTCTTGAACACCAGCTTGAGTCCCTGTCGTTCAGGACTGGACTAGAAACCTGTAGACTATCTCAGAGCTGGAGAGTGAGTGCTTGTATGCCCCTGAGGCCACAAACCTGTGGTTAACATCATGAAACACTTGCAGTTGCCCACCATATAAACCGTGAGGTTTTACAGAGTTGGGTTGTTGCTGGGTTGCATCCTGACAGGCACTCTGTGAAGAGGATTGGTTGCTCTGATGAGCAACTCACTATGTTGGTCTCCTTTTTTTTTTTCAGCTGCTTACCTTGTGTCCTTACAAGCAATTCCAGGTTTTAGTGAAGAAGCATCACTAGTGTGCAGATTTCTTCAAAACTATACTGTATTATCAGAGTCCTTAATGTTACAACACCTATTCAGACATCTCAGGAAATTCCTACACAAGATTTTCAGTGACATGGAGTTATAACTGAATTGGACATTGCTATTAGCTTCAAAAACCTCTGTCCTTGACATTTTTAGCAAGTTACAATCAGCAATTACTTCAGCCTTATGATTTCTACCTGTCCAGGCTTCCTGTGAGTTTCACTTCAAATTCACCTTTAGACAAGCACAAAGTCCCATGGGAAAGCTTTGTAAACACCAAGTCACACAAAATTTTTTTTTCATCTCAGCAAGGCAAGTGGGAGCTTATGCTTTGAAAAGAGCATGAGCTATGTCTCCAACAACAGGCTGATGTTTGACCCGAGTCAGATGCTGCTTCTGAACTTCAGCAAAAGCATTCATCAATTTTAGACACCATGGCAGCCACAAGTCAGAATATTTTTATATCATCTCTGGCTTTCCCTTAAACATTTCTTACTTATCTAAATTGCATCACTCTGAAAATGAGCTGCGTAACGTTTTATAACTTCTGTGTTGCCTTTGTGTGTCTCACACGTAGGATGGGGGTCAGTTAGCAGAGATGAAAACTGTGCATGTCTTTGATAGAATAATTTCATACTTAAATAGGCAAAAGATTATTTAGCTACAGAAGGGTGGTGGCCTGCAAAAATTATCTGCGATCTAAGCAAGGAGTGAATCCAAGCAAATATTATCATTGCTAGATGGCCCAAGTGTCTTTTCAATATCGTTGAGTCTAACCATAACTTCCCTGCAACAGATCATGAAACCATAGACAATGGTATCAATTAACAGGTATGTTAATGAGAGGAAAAGTCTCCAACCTGATCTTACCTCTATGACAAGTCCCACCATGGAAGACCCCTTAGGCACTTGTTGATGTTGCAGGTGCGCTCCAGTACAAGGGCAGAACAATCATGATAACAGGCAGTCCTCTCCTGAGAGACACCAAGACGTCTTATCTGCGCTAACCTCAAACTTGACAGGTCTGCCTGATAGCTCTTGAGGAAGGAAACAATGAAGGAAATAGAGCAAAATATTGATTTTGGGGGGAAAGCACTACGACAGGAATTTCAGAAGTGGCGCAAAGCATGTTCCAACTACAATGGAAGTTTTAGAAGGAAATGAATTAAAATAACTCCTCTAGCATTCTTTAGATAGTCTGCATTATTTAAGAAAAGATACATTGAAAGTATTTATTTTAATTAAAAATAACAAGATACCAGAGAAAGAAAACCAAAACTTATAGCCTCAGCAAAAAATGGAAAAATAAAGGGAGCAGGGAGTAAGTCCAGCTGAAGTTTAATATACAGCATAGCCCAGGGCTTGATTGCATTCATGGAAGACTGAACTTAAGATAAAGTAATGTGTGTAACAGCCATTTAAGGTTTCATAAAATAGTAGTTATGGAATAAAAAATAATATAAGTGTAGAAATGCGATAAAACCTTGGAGATCACATATCTGTGTGCTTGAACTGATGAATGCAATGAATTCTTTTTCAAATTTGTGCCAAATGCTCTATGCCAAATGCCCAGCAATATTTTCCATATTTTTCTCATTATTACCAATTTAATCCCTGCTTATGCCTTATGCTTTTGTGTGCCTCAGATGTTTAGACCGCTAGTGCTGACTTCCTTGTGACTGGCAAGGAGGTCACGCTTCCATTTCCACAGGTGACCAGTCCCACTTGTCCTGCTCATCACCCCTTCAGATGCATCATTTCATAAATGGATAACAGGGTGATGGTCCTCCTCAGGGCTGGCTCATGACCTTTCTGAAGCCAACAGATGTTATACCACCTACCTGGTTATGATGAATGTGATTTGTGGCTGTGTCTGTGTAGTTAAAACATCTGCCAGTGTTTTTTACAAGGGCATTGGTAAATCCAGTGGAACGGAGAGAGACTTTCTTCTCCACCTCACACAGAAGCCTTTGGTGTGTCTCAAGTTACTGTTTATCTTTCTAGTGAGGAATAGTCCCAGTCGTGGGATCAGACCTCCATGTGCTTGATGGTAATTTCCCACTCAAGCAAAGGCATTTTTGTCACTGTGACTAAAGGAAAATCCCAGATAATGAGTACCCGCAATCCAAGGTGGACGTGGAACAAGCACTTGGCAAATTACGTTGCCCACTGTGATGCAAAACCCTGGCAATGGNGAAAAAAAAAAAGCAATTAAAGAGTTGTAACACTTTCCTAGAAACTGGTGCCTCATAACTGGAGGCCAGTGCTGGACGATGGGGTTGTCAATCACATACCTTCTCCCACAGGAGCCGCTGGCTGCCAACAAGGCATGTTTACCTTTCCTGGTGGCAGCATGGTTTCAGCTTCACACACTCTCTCCACCAGCAGCCCTGCTTTTCTTTCCTTAGTGCTCATGTGGCATGGGGTAAATTGTGCAACAGGCTGCTCCCTTGGCCAGGAGCCTGCACCTCACGTCACTTAACCAAGGCTCGTGTGGGCGGCTACCTCTCTGGCCATCTCTGCGCTGAAACAGAGAGGAGCCAAATCTTACCTCACACCAGGAGTCTGGAAAACATCCCTTCCCTCCTCTCCATTAATTACTTGGAAGAAGGCACGCTGCAGCTAATAAGCTTGAGGTAATTCACCTAATTCACAGCTGGCCTGGAAGTGTTGTGATTGTGGGGCTGGAAGATCCATGTTTGAACCCCAAAGCTGTAAAAGAATCTTTAATT
The DNA here is from genome assembly GCA_013400135.1 of Rhinoptilus africanus. Classification (NCBI taxonomy): domain Eukaryota; kingdom Metazoa; phylum Chordata; class Aves; order Charadriiformes; family Glareolidae; genus Rhinoptilus; species Rhinoptilus africanus. The sequence continues at coordinate 100,953 of VXBO01005936.1, read as the reverse complement.
ATATAATTTGTGTAGAAGGCTGCATTGATACTTTATGGTGCAGATCATGACATCCGGATTTGCAGGAAAAATTGCAGGAAAAAAATCCAGGCATCAGGCTGGGTAACCTAAATTAAAGCATCTTTGAGGACTGACCCCCCAAAATGCATATTGTGCATAATGAACTGTATAGGAATATGCTGTAGTCTCATGGAAAGGACCCTCTTAACTGAGTGACTACAGGCAGGGACACTAGAAGGCAGGTAAAACAACATGCAGGGTAATAATGTCCATCAGATATCAAATGATGTGTTCCTTTAGTCTCCCCAGGTTTTCCAAGAGTCAAAGTCACCCTATCCAACATGCTGCAGTAGTCATCATTCCAAAATACCCCAAAATCCTAAGTGAGAGCCTCAGGATGGCTGGATTCAGCTTAGGAGAAACCACCCTAAACAATTTTTGGTACTATGTGGTGGTTATCCTCCTCTTTATTTTACACTTGCTAACCCTGTAGCAATCACTTTACTCGCATTTCTAAGCTTTATTCCACCACAGTGAAAGGCAGAAACTCTGGAAAATTGCATTTCCTGGAGCTTCATTCATGTTCATTCATTCAGTGTAGCCTCAAGCAAACAGATGAATGAGACACAGGATGAACAAGAAAAATATAAGTATTTGGTGGAAAAAATACAGGAAACCTCACAACATTAATGTCAAATTGGTATCTCACTTTCCATTTTCAATCTGAATTTTGTAGCAAATTTATCGACTGCTTTTTTCTGCCTCTGCATATCATGATGAAGGCTACATGGCAGCCGCGATACATGGTCTTGTGCTACAGCTGTCTGTGGAGTTCAAGAAGCAAGTTCATGGGCAGAGGGAAGCTCACAGCTAAGTGTTGTGCTCCAGAAAATGTGGTAAACTTGCCTTTTGTGATGATGGGCAAATAGCCCAGGGTCAGAGTACCACAGTGTACTTCTGGTGAAATCATACCAATTTAACCAAATCCATTTCTTATTCTGCCAAAAACAGGCATGACACCTTTGTGACATATTTGACTTTTCTTAAGAGTGGTTCAAATGGATTTGGATCTAAAATAAGCCCTAAAAAGGATGTAGTCTTGCTTGGGATTTTTTGGGGGGATATGATCTAGGAACTGCTGAATTTTCTGAAAAGACTTCTTATTGACTCCATTGAGTTTTGATCAAACAGTTGCAGGACTGGGGTGAGATTGATGTGTCCTGATTTTTGGTGCCCGTATTGGTTTGTATTCAGCACGAGATAGGCTGTGAAATTCATGAAGTGCTCTAGTTGCACGTGCAAAATTAAAGGACACTTTTTGGAATGTCGAATCTGGTGGCAAATTCCTCCGAAGGCTTTGGCTTACACAAGGACTATCATGATTATTTTATTACTCAATGCCAGGTTTGCTATTCCCTTAGACTATTTGATCTTAATGAGATCCACATTGCAAAAACCCCATGCAGTCTGTAGGGAATATATACAACCTTGCATGTTTATTTAATGTTGCTTACTTCAAGACCACTTAGGATGAGGAGAAAGAAGAAGGCTTCATTCCTGCATGTGCAAAAGTAAAGGCAGATACAAGCTGTGTCAGGAAATTAGGGGCACACTTGGAATTAATTAGTTTCTGTATTGCTTTAAGAATATTATATGCTGGGCTTGAGGAGTGCTGCTGATGTCATCTGCCATGAAAGCACAGCTGGAGCACAGCGTGAAGGCAGCAAATCCCTGAGACAGAATCACTCTCTTGGTATTTCAGCCACAGCCACGTGCAGTTTTCTGGGAACTGATGCTGTCTTACAGACAAGGAAGTCAGTCTGGAAGCAGCGCCATAGATCCGTCCCCATAGGCAGGAGGGATTCCTGCTCAAAGGCAGAGCAGGCTTCAGAGCTGGTGTGGCATGGCTGTCCATGGGCTCCCGCACACTTGGCCAAGTCACCGTCATTTGGGTCTGCCTGCACTTGCACACTGACAAAAATCATGAGTACTTCTTGCACCAGGGTTACGGAGATGTCTCATACAGCTGACCAAGGTGGTCCCTGCAAAGCACCTGGAGCAATAGGATGAGGCTGGCAAAAGGCAAGAAGGTGAGGAATAATGGGCCCAGTTCAGGGACAGGAAGGGAAGCTTTGACTGAAATGATATAACCCCAAGTCCTGCAGGTTCCTTTGAAACACAGACTGGGAAATGAGCTCCAAGTGGTGGTCAAATCCTTGCTCAGCTCATAAATCCTGAGCCAAGCACCCTATCCATTAGGGTAGATCTTAACCAAGGAGTGGAGAGAAAGACTTGGTTAAAATGAATGCTGGCTGTACTCTGATTTTGCTGATGTTTTCATAGTTCAAAACTTGGGAAAAAAGAAAAAGGGACCAGTTTTATGTCAGGCAGAGCTCAGCATAAATTAGAATTAAATAGGCTCTAAACTGGTTCAGGGCAAAATTAGAACTGTAAGTGCAGAAAGCTTTTCTCCAGTGTTGCCTCACATCTTGTTGATGAACAGCATACACCTTTCCACTAACTCGTTTCTGTTGTGGCACTGCTGTCATGTGAGTCCCACCTGTGTACAACTGTATTTCTTCTAACCCCAATGCAAACAAGAAGCTCTTGCCCAGGCGTGTGGTAAATATCCTCCTGCTTCAGCCCTTTTGTCTTCTGGATCTTGGGCTAAGCATTCTCCATGGTATAATGCAAAATGCTGTTAAATTCATGATATTGCAGCTCACTTTACTTGTATTGGCAGAGTTAAGCTTTCCCTTTCCCCATTCCCTAGTAAAAGAGCAGCATCTCATCTGCCTTTACAGCTTAGTAAATGCAATGTCATCTTCCAGTTGAAATTTGGCTGCACTGTGAATTGTTTTGCTCTCTTTCTTTTCCTGCACAGCTGGAAATGAATCCCTCTGCAGTCCTATTTGGGATGGGGTGAAGAGTGAAGAGAGAGAGAGAGGGGAAAAAATAAAATTTGGCAAGGAAAATGCTTGTTCTAGATAAAGTGAAATAAATTGAAGTTAAACAAGGCAGTGTCACCTCTTCAGGGATAAGCTGACACTTGCGTCAACACTGAGCAAAAGTGGGGGGAGTATAAGCTAGAAATGCTCGGCAGTTTGAGGAGAAGGGGAGTGACTGCTGCCCAATGGTTTGGGCACAGGTCTGTGTAACACACATGTTCTCAGGGCCCTAAAGTGGGGAACAGAGAGAAAGCACCCTGGCGTTTCACGCAACCTATAGCTGACCCCTGGTGAAGCTGTGTCTGGGTGTAGTAGTGGAGTCACTTTCCTCCCTCCCTGGAAACAGGGAAAAAATTACAGCCCTTACAAGGCATTGGAAACAACTGCAAACGATGAGAGCAAGCCACTTGAAGTGAAGCCGTGATGCATAAGGCTGCCCCCGAACCACAGCTGGATACTGCAAACAACTCAGGGCGTTACTCAGAGCCATGTCCCCTCCCCGTCACCACCGTTAGGGCTGCGGGACAGCTCTGCAGGCAGCGGCAGAGTCACCTTCTCCCCTGCATTTCATGATGCCTACACAGGGAGAAAGGTCAGACCGTGAGGCCAGCAAGGTTTTGTTGGGGTTTTGCTTTTGGAAAGTATGCTGTGGGTTTCTCTCGGCCTTCAAGTTTTTCCACCAGTCATCTCAACAGCCTGTCTGCTGCCTGCTTCCACCAGGCTGCTCATTGCAGACATCAGCTTGAACACGTATTTTGCTGCCAGCTCAGGAAACCTAAAGCTTCCTACAAAGATTTTAAACCTACAAGCAGAAGAAACCAAACCAGAAAGCCAGAACCACTGGCCTAATTATATGGAAGCTCTTTAGATTAATGCTAAGTGACACCAGTTGTGAAGCTTCATGAAGATTAACCACCCACCTCCTAATTGCTTTGGAATTCTTCATTCTCCCTGCAAGAGAATTCACCTCTGTGAGGGCTGATAGAAAGTGTGAAGAGCCACAAAGAAGGAAAGGCTGAGTGGAGTTTCTTTTTAAACAACAAAATGGGGGAAACCTGTAGTTTGTGCAAGGCAGGATACAGTAACTACCAGGAACTCCCCAGGGCTCTTGAGAACCCCTAAAATACCAGCTCTGACTTTTAGATACAAAACCATGCTATTTTCTTCTGTTTGGCAGCATACTACTTTCTTATCAGGACAAATTGTATCACATGTGTAAATAGCTGTAATGTTGATTTGAAGCTAAATAGAAAAGTATAGTACAGCTGTTTTCTCATACAGCAGTTCTTCAGACTGGGACCGTTTTTCTTTCAGTGAATACTCTTGGATCGAAGACTCTTGCTCTGAGTGTATGATGCTTCCTAAGCTTGTTGGGGGGAAATGGGACAACAAGAAAAGAAAAGCAAAAGATCAGAGTACGGGCAAGAGTCAAACACAAAAGTTTAATCTAGAAGTGCTGGCTTTTGCCCTGTCTCTTCTGCTGGGTCCATTCCAATTGGCAAAGGGAGAATCAGAAAGTTTAAAAGTCAAAGTTTCTCCATCCTTCTTATTTAGACATTCACAAAAGGATCTAAATTGATTTAACTTTGTTTACCTAAAAACATTCCCCAAGTAATATTAGCACAATTCTCCATGTGGACAAGACCTACAAAAAGGAGGGGGAAAGAACACGACTTGTAAATATTAATCTTTTATTAGATTTCCCACAATACAAAATCCTTTAATGGTCAAGAGGAGAGGGAATCAGGGAGATTTTGAAAGAGACTGAGGTTCTCACTTCAGTTGTCTAGGCTACCAGTACGTATTGCACTATACAGTACTTTCTCGCCCTTTGATAGAAAATATACCTCACTCCATCCCACTGTGCTCTTTAATAGCCCCAGATGAGCCACTGTCGTAACATTTTAGTAGCTTATCTCACCTGATCACCATATTTCTATGGCCAATTCTTCCTGTGCACCTCAATGTGAGTGGTAGTGGGAAAACATTCACAAACAGGACAAGGCAAGGGAGAGAGCTGCAGACAGCTCCCACCACCTGCAGCTTTGCATCTATAGATAAAACCTTCACCCTGGGATAGTAGTACCCCTGAAGGACTTTGCTGGAAGTTTATAGAATCATAAAAGGTTTAGGTTGGAAGGGACCTTAAAGTTCATCTAGTTCCAACCCCCTGCCCTGGGCAGGGACACCTCCCACTAGACGAGTCCCATCCAGCCTGGCCTTGAACACTTCCAGGGATGGGATCTCCACAACTTCTCTGGGCAACGTGTTCCACTGCCTCACCACCCTCATAATGAAAAGTTTCTTCCTGATATCTAATCTAAATCTACCCTCTTCCAGTTTGAAGCCATTACCCCTCATCCTTTCACTACATGCCCTTGTAAAAAGTCCTTCTCCAATTCTCTTGTAGGCCCCCTTCAGGTACTGGAAGGACACTATAAGGTCTCCCCAGAACCTCTTCTCCAGGCTGAACAACCCCAACTCTCTCAGCCTTCTTCTGAGAGATAAGAGTTCCCTCTCTTTGTAACATCCCCATTCACTCATGTTGTGTAACTTTATAACGTCATTCATCATTTCATCTACATTCTCACAGTTAATTTCGCCTGAACAGACTTATTTCCCCTTTTCTCAGAGCTCCCAAACAAACCACTGTCTCCCATTTGCAAGCAGACTGACATACCCACAAGCCAGTATAGTCATATAATGATAATCATAGCTTAGAAGAAATCTAGGAATCACTGACAAGCCTGTGATAGCCATCTCCTGAATGTCACCCCAGTGGGAAAGGATAGGTACTTGCTTCAGTGACCCATGTGTGACCACCTCACTTCTTATTCAGGGCCAGAAGGAAAAAGTTTACTCTGCACCACAGAATGTAAAAATGGCACTGTGTGATTTTTTTTGTAGTTATTTCACAATGGTCTTAAAATCCTCACAGTACTTGCAAGTGTACTTCAGACTTACGATTTCACAGACTATTTCATTTCATGTATCTTCACCCAAAATAGTACTTTTACAGGTGAAACTGTTCGCCAGTCACAAAAGCAGAAAATAAGTGGCATTGCCTATGTGTGTGTACAAGGAAATATTTTTCCAGCAGCAGCTGCCATTCCAGTTTGCTGTCGCTGTATGAGTGCCACTGGGTTTATTTCCAGTAGAGGGCAGAAACCAACACAAGGTTCATCAAGCACAAATTTGACGTACTTAGGTTTTGACAGAGCTACCCAACAGAGATGGACCCGTACCAAGATTTTGCATCCTAGGGAGATTTTGAGAGAGTTCAGTGCTGTATATGATCATGGCAAGACTCAGGAAATAAAGAAGATACCATATTTTGGAAAACAGTGTCTGTGCAAAGGAGGTGATAGAGGTGCAGAAACTTTTTTCATGCAAACAACACCTTCCAGAAAGTGAAGTTACAACACGTATGTAAGAAACTCTACTTTGGGAACAAGCTGTATTTTGAAACCTCTCTTTTTCCTCTCCTTTCCCCATGGGATATTTTTCCCATGTATCTTTGCCACCATCTCCTGCCTAGTGGTGCTGACCCTGTCAAACTTGCATCAGAAGGATAAGAAAGCCCCACAGAAGATGCTATTCCTGCCTCCCAGGCACAGGCAATGGCCTTGGAGAGGCCCCAGATCCTGATATGGTAGATAATTCTCTCATCCTGTTCCCTGAAGAATATTTCTGCTATAATCTGGTTGAAAATTATGGACAAATGGGAACAGGTACCTTCTAAGTATTACCTAAAGAAGCATGTTTCTATAAATAATTTATATTCCTAAAGATTATCATAATTTTTGAAAAGTCAGATTGTTTTTCTTAATATTATGTGTAACCTAGAGCCCTCATGGCCCTTGGTTTTACCTTTCCTGTGACCTCAGCCTTGCAGGCTTTCTTTTACAGAATGCCCTCTTGTTTAGACATGGCAAAATATGGGATGAAAGACTAACCAATACATTTGCTTTGCAACTTTAATTTGGTGAAAGTCTTAAGTGCATACATTTAGATCTGGTAGTGGTGGCTAATGAGAAAATCATTAGCTGAATACTTTTAGGAGCTGAGGCAAGAAAATGCCTTCAGCTAGGAAGAAAAAAAATACAATAAAACGAAGCTTAGTGTCTAAAGAAACGAAGGGAAGGAACGTTTTTCTCTTCCAGAATATACACGGGATTCCAAGGGGAAAATAAGGAAGAAGCATCACACCCTTCAATAGAAATTCTTATTTCTTTATGTTTCTAATAGCTTTCTAATAGTTTTCATGCACACAACAACTTACTGAGTGTCAGTAGCAGCCATTACCCTCCGGTGTAAAGAGGTTCAACAAGACACCTCAGAAGAAAGCCTGGGACGAAGGTTGTCCTTCAGTTGTGCTTCTACAGCCAAAAGCTTATTTCTGGCAAGCTTGATTGTCAGTGGGGTGCAGGCTGAGGACTGACTCCTCTGAAATACCTTGCAGACCTATGGCCCTGGGGACAGCTGCCTTTTGGAAAGGGCCGTGCACGGAGATGCAGGGAAGTCACTGCTCCCTGACACCGCTCACCCTCCATCCTTACCCATGGCTTAGAGCTCTCAGCAGCGTCAGCATCCAGCTTTATCAAGCAAAATGCCTCCCCTGCCACCAGGTCAAGTAGTTAGAGGTGAGTGGGGAGGAACACTTCGCCCGCATTGACTAACAATTTTTATTCTACTGGTCTGCGCGGCTGAGAAGCAAGGGTTCAAGGTTGCAGCGGCAAGCGTGCCTGCCCTGAGAAGAGGGACCACAGAAGCAACACTGATAGAGGAACCGATAACTAACGTGGTCTGAGTGCTGGAGGGCTCAGATGAACAAAGCTGCCCTGTGTGGTGCAAAGTCTCACGCTGCAGCATAGCTCTGTGTGTGGGAAATCCACAGCGGCCTTGCAATCACCACAAGCAATTGCTTGGTCATACCCTATTTTGCAAATGAAAGCCATTTTTGTTCTCTGGTGTTAGTAAGCAAATGAGAAGGCAGGTGATTTACCAGATGATGTTAGCACATTTGGAAACACGAAATAGCCTGTAAAGTCTGAGAAAATGTACAATATTAATGACGTGGCTAAGGGAGATAGTTGCATAATGTTATGCATCTCTATCTACTGCAGTCAAAACCTTACTTCCTTCCTCTTGTTGTGGCTGTTAGTTCATTAGGTTATATGTGCTTAATATCCCGTGCATAATTACTTATTTCCCTGATTCATGCCATGTGACAAACTGGTCTGTCCAAAAATCTGACTGCTGCCTGTTCCTCTTGCTTCTCTGTCCCCGCTGATATATTTTGCCCATCCTCTGGGCTCTCTCCTCTACATGGGTCTGATCCCAAGGTAGCCTCCACCTGAGCAGGCAATCCACCAGGGTTTGCTCCTACACCCATGGGCTGCCTAACTGGCTCGAGGAGTCTGCCTGCTCAGGTTATTTACAGGAGAGCAGTTATTTTCAGGGTTGCAGGAGCCAGGGAGAGCGCTAACTTGTGTTGTGACCACCCATTTCCGAGGACAATTAGTACTGCAGTAATGACAATTGTAAGGGTGAGCTTCTTCCAGCGTTGGAGTGATCTTTACTAGGGACAGGCTTGATGACAGCAACCTCAAGATGTCTGAAATACCACAGTGATCCTTTAATGGGATTCAGGAATGCCTTTATCCTCATTTACAGGCTACAACTGGAAAGACATACGATTTTAATTTTAGTTAGCTCTCCACCATTTCAGAGAGATATTTACAAGAGTATAAACTGACAGAACAGCTCTGCAGAACAACCGTTCATTGAACTACCCCACAGCATAAAAAACCCCAAAATGCCACAGTGTAGGACCTACCAAATATCACCTGACAGAACAGACAAAAACAACCATAGAATGATTTCATGCTTAATACATGTGCTTTCATGTCTTTTTTTTTTCTGACTGTGTAAGTGGATTTGTGCCTCTCCTCCAAACAGCCAGGAAGGTAACTGGCTGGACTAGGCATCTACAAGCATTTATTTAAAAAAACACATAGCTGCTTTTCCTCTGACCATTCTGTTGTGTCCTGACAGATATTTTATTGATTCATTTATTATCTTTCTTTTTCTGTTTTAACAGGTGTTCTTGTAGGGGTGCCATGGGATTTGAGCAGCATTTGTTACACTGAAGGAGACAGATGAAATAATATTCACATTTCATGTGGCCAAAGAAATGGTAGGATATGTTGATGACAGTGGCCCCACTGTTGCAAACCTAAAGGTTTCCGAGTACAGTAGCAAAAAAAGAAGTAGATAGCAAATTAATAGGATTAAGAGGAAGATCCCGGTTTGAAACAAATTAGGCTAGTTTCATTAGCAGAACAGCTACAGTGATGTATCAGGAGGCCTAGAGAAACCCCCTTGGACAGTTTGGCATTGGAATAGCTCTTGGTGTCCAGAGCAGCAAGGATACCAAACACTTTCTGAGTTAGTCCTGGTAGCCAGGAGTAAGGCATGGAAGGGAAAGAGCCTAAGCCCCACCAGGCATTTTTCAGATTTTACTGGATTTTATTTTTTTAACTGGCTGTGTTTTGTCTATGTAGCCAAAAGCTACAAATCCAGCAAAGACTGTTTTTAAATAATGTGTTGAAAGCACCGATCGGGTCCCTCACTGTAGGGGTTTCCAGCCTTTCAGTCATGGCTGTTGCATTTAACTGTGTAAATATGGTATGGCTTGCTCATTAGGGGCTAAACTCTCTTGTTTTCTAAATAAATTCTGAGAGCTCTAAACCTGACACCGGAGGAACCCAGAACTTCAGGGGGAAGAGGAAGCTCAGTCTGAAAGCTCACACTGGAGTCGGACAATATGGGACTTTGCCTCTGGCTGCTCTCTTTTTCTTTGGAAAGACATTTAATCATCATTAAGCATTGTATTGTGAAGAATATCTTGAAACTGCTGTGGGGAAAAAAGAACATAGCAAGAGGAAACTTGGTTCATGCATCCTTTCAGTAGGTCAGGGTTTTTTTAAAAAAGAGAGCAAACAGGGATAAAGGGTTTTTATTGGTCTTGAATTGCAAAGAGCTCCTCTTCTAGCCCCAGCCAGCACACAGTTCTTTCTTACCTCACACTTGTACCTGGAAAGAAGAGGAAAAGAAGTGTCTATCAACCCTTTGTCAATTTTTCAATAAAGAACCATCCCATCCCATCCCAGGCTTGGCCACTACAGCGAAACCTGACCTGGAGCATGCTCGGTTGCTGCATACTGTTGCAGTAATCCTGAGTGTCCATCCAGTACCTACAGAAGATGTCTCTTGGTTTCAGCTGGGATAATTAACTTTCTTCCTAGTAGCGGGTATAGTGCTGTGTTTTGGATTTAGTATGAGAACAGTGTTGGTAACACACTGATGTTTTAGTTGTTGCTATGTAATGATTATACAAAGTCAGGGGCTTTTCAGCTTCACATGCTCTGCCAGCAAGGAGGAGCACAAGAAGCCAGTAAGCTGAGCCAAACCAGCCAAAGGGATATTCCATACCACTTGACATCACAGTACGTAAAATGGGGGAATTCACGACGGGAGTTGGGTCCACCGCTCAGGGATGGGATAGGCACTGGCCAGTGGGTGGTGAAGAATTGTACTGTGCATCATTCATTTTGTATATTCTTTTTTATTTTTTTTTCTTTTCCTCTGCTGTCCTATTAAACTGTCTTTATCTCAACTCAAGAGTTTTACCCTTTTTTTTCCAGCTCTCCTCTCCATCCCAGCAGGGGCAGGGGAAAGGATTGAGCGAGCCACTGTGTGATGTTTAGTTGCCCACTGATGTTAAACCATGACAAGATGACACATGGATTGTATGTGGGCAAGGCGCTTACCTATGACATGGACCTGTCAGCTCTTGCCTGTGCGAGAGGGACTGTGGTACTGCTCCGGTTCATGAGGGGGTGTGAGATGAGTGACGTTACAGGCATAAAAGCACTCAGCCCCCATGGTGAGAGAGGTCACAGCACTTCAGACGGGTCATCTGAGCTGAAAATCTTAAGGGAAATCTTGCCTTATAGAGACTGAAAGGGATAAATACATGAGTGGCTGCAATTTAGTTAGATGTGTGCAGTACCTAAAGTCATATCACCACCTAAAAAGCTGGGGACAAAGCAAAAAAGTACTCTTTGATGTGAGACATCTCTTCTCAGCTCAGAGTTGTAACTCCACGGGAGGCTCACTCTGTGAGAGCTGGTTATGCTTTTGTTTTGTTTGAATGTGAAGGTTGTGAATGGCCTGCCTTGTGCACACAGGTACATGTGTGTGCATTCAGGAATATACTGGTGCTCCCAGGAATGCTATGACTTGCCCAGCAGAGCTAGAGGGTCCCAGCCCACTCCCAATAGACCAGTTCAGCAGGCAGTGTGAAAGCATAGCAGTGATGCCGGAGGATTTGCTTCCTGGCAGTACGGAGTTAGTTGCACTTCACATTTAGGCAAATTTACCTTGCCAAAGTGCTACTGGAAAAGTCAACAGAGGTGTCAAGGGTTGTGTTAGCTTATGCTCTTTCACAGCATTATTTGGCACAGCACAGCACTGAGCAGCTGGTTGCCTCCCTGAGCCTCATAGTACTGAATGTCAAGCAGGAAAAGATAACTGAGGTTGGCTGCATAGAGTTTTCTGTTTGCCATATTGGTAATGCTTCAGTCATGATAATGCTCTATCTCAGCCGTTAAATTGCTGTGTTAACTGAACACAAACCACTGCTAAAAAACCCAAAGGCAAATTCACTTTAAGCTTTCTACACTCAGAAGTGTTGATTTTAGCCACACTAATTTGGTCCGGAGTGAGACCATCAAATGAAATCAAATCATCGGCAGCTCCAGAGGTATTTTTGCAGTGCTCGTGATAACAGTTCACTGGGTGCAGGGAGCTGGCTACAGAACAGGTTCCTGCAGCAGTTAATGGGTGGATGGCCGAAAGAGAGCACTGGGTAAAGAGCAACAAAATTACACGGAGAAGATGCTCTTTTAGAATACATTCTCCATGCCTGCTCATAAAGCTGCAGCAGAGAGTACTATCAGGGCCCCTTCTGCTGGCTGTCCTTGAATGTCACTCAAAGGACCTCATTTGGCCAAGACTGAAGCGCACCTAGATCTAGAGGACACGGAACAATTTCTTGCGCTGGCACAAAAATCCTTTGTAATCATGGGAAAGCAACTCAAGTTTCAACATGTCAGTGTAGGATCTCATAAGAGTGTAGGAAAATAAATCCACTAGATGCTCAGGTGCTGTAGCAGTGGAGAGTCACAAGAGGAATGACCATCACCCATGAGAACACCACCACCAAAGTAGAGTAGGTCTGGAGAAAATTAAGGGGGCAGCTGGAAAGCAAATCGCAATGTAGTTTTGGGTGTAGTAATCCCCGAAAATGTTAACAAGAAAATTTAGAAAACCTGTTCCATGGATTATCTCCACAAAAGCAATGTTTATGGATAAAGCAATATGTTTACAGCTTAGTAAAGTAGCAGCTATACAGTGAGAATTATACTGCAATTGGATAATGGACCTTGGCTGTACCCATGAGGTTTCTTGGGGAGAAAATTAGGATTATTGTTCCATAGGGCATGTAGATAGCACCCAGGAGGCTGAGGCTGTAGCTGTCTAGCTACAACCGACCACAGAACAAAATTACATTAGTGAGGATAAGCAGAAAAGACAAAAACTGAGGTAAACACAGATCTATTCGTCCTAGAAAAAACAAACAAACAAACAAACAAATTAAGTACAGCCACTTGTGATAACACAAATCAATAATAGTGATTAGACAATGAAAAGCCTCCTCTTATCTGGAAAAATACTCTTCTGTCCTCTGTAACAGCAGGTACACTGAGACCCCTGTTTCCTTTCAGCAAAAGGGAAAGATACAGCTGTAAAAAGACTAGTGATCTTTCTTAATATTTAAAAGCTTCCAGGAATTTAATTACTAAGATTCTTTTCATTCTGTATGTAAAATCATATTTCCTGGCTATTTTTTCATTAAATGTCAGTATTCGGTAACTGTATACATCCTGTTATATTCCCCAATTATCTTTTTGAGTAAAAATCCTTCAAAACCAGTTCTTCAGAGTTGAATCACAGAGCATTTTTGAGGCAAGCTACATTAGGTTTCTTAGTGAAATAATGAGGGTGTCACTACTTAGGGTATGGCTGGAATTAAGTTTACTTTGCAGCCTATGAAGGTTGGGGCTGTGCAGCAACAATAAGTGTGCCACTACAAAGCAGATCCACATTAAGTTTATGAGAACAGCCTCTAGATTTTGCAAAGAAAAAAATTTAAAATTTTGTTCCATACCATATCTCCAGATCTAGAAGAAGCATAAACTTAGGAACAGAGTTCAGGAAGCAGCAATCAGTCAGGAGACAGCACAGAACGAGCTCAGGAGAGAAACTCTTAGGTCCTACAATAACAAAATCAGGAACTATAGGAGGAACTCCATTTGAAAGGTTCGTCATTAAGTCTAACATTATAGCAGAAGACAGTGTGCCAAATCAATGTAGCACGAAGCAGCTCACTTTCAAGAAAGGAACTGCAGAAAATGAAGCAAAACATACATCAAATGAAAATATCTAAGGCAGAAAAAAATAAGAAGCGTACAAGCAGGCAGGGAGCTTTAAAAAAATACTGTGTTTGAAGCCAAAGTAAACTGTGTGCCACAACTCAAAAAAAAAAAAAAAAAAAAAAACCAAGCCCTTCATAGTTCACTTCAAGCCCTTCCTTGAAGTTGAGGAGCTTTCAAAATGAAAGCATAGGCCTTTAAAAAGTTGAAATGTTCCTTAAGTGAGAACAAAAGAAAGTTTCAAAAAGGAATTGGGGAAAATTCATGGATGACAGGTTTGTCATTGGGCTCTAGAAGCCATAGGGAGGTGCTCTCAAACATCCCTGACACAAGCAGATATGCTGGGGGAGTAGTATAAAGGGAAATGGTGCCACTATTGCATGCTTTCCCCAGTTATGCTATGGTTCAAGACCAAAAAACTGGGTTAGGTGAACCACTGGCCTGAGCTGGTACCACATTCCTTAAATTCTTAACTTAGTTTAAGTTCTCACTATAGTAAAACCTACCGAATGTAACAAAAAAAAAAATAATGCAGAATACGGACAGATATTTTTCTGTGGTAGGAATATATCCCTAGGAATAATGTTAAAATCTCACTCACCCACCCAGCAAAGCTGGGATGAGAAAATTTGTTCCTTAAATCAAAAGCAAAAGACAAATAATAACAATGACATTCTGAGATGTCCAAGCCCCCTTCCCCAAAAGAATTAGGACAGTACATTTCTTTCCTAGAGTTTCTGAGAATCTTCTCATAGTTTTTTGTCCATGAATATGGACAAGGGTTAAGATAAGGGTCATATTCAGTGAAGCTGAGCAAAGGGATGTATTCACTATGGCATTCTGAGCTGCTCTGTGTAGATTTAGGTCAACAGCTGTCTGTTTTGTTGGTAATAAAATTGGGAATGTCATTTTATGGCTACCACTGAGGCAAGTCTGACCCTAACAAGGTGCTTGAGAAATGTTTGCCAGGGGAAAGTGGACTCCAGATTAATTTAGGAAAAGGATAATAGCCACAGGACCTCTCAGTGGCAAAACTGGGAAATCCTTCCCCAGGAAGTTCCTAAATCTTCTCTTGACCAAAGACAGCATTGGAGTGAGAGTGCAATAAAACAGATGTTTTAGTTATGAGTGGCTTTTCCAAGTGTAGGCCAGAGTACATGTAGACCTCTGTCCTAAAGATCCTTCAAGTAGGACAGTTAGAAACTTCATTCTGCAGGGTACCACTATGCAGTGCAACGTTAAGGTACCACTCAAGCAATGCAGAGCTTGGGATTAATTTTTTTTTTCTACTACAGTGGGATCTAAGGAGCTATGGCAGCAATGAGGAGGAAGCAGTGAATTCAATACAGTAGGTTTTAGCTTCCAAGAGACATGAAAATAAAAATTCTACAGGGTATCACTGAGCTATGTCTAAGTCTAGGGTCAGTCCAGGTATATTAAAGCAGAAACAGAATTATGACAGTAAGGATGTCTTAGGAAGGCAGACCCTTAGGTTAAGGGTTTGGGATGAGAGGTAAAAGTAATCCATAGAGAAAAAAATTCTCTGCCAAACCCATTTTGTTGACTAGTCCTCAAGCTACATTTGGAGTAAGTTTTTTCTTAGTATGGTAGGTTTGAAATTGAGTTTCTATTTCAGTTATAAAAAATTAAAGGAGGTATTCTAAGAAAGCCACAAGGTTTAGCTGTGGCAGCTTCTAGGGTGGTGTATTTGTGTCTGAGAAGGAGTTATTTGCCATGAGGGATCCAGGAAAGTGAAAGCTTACAAAGTGACCAAATGTTCTTTTTAAAAACATGTCTGAGACACATGGATTGCTGTGGAGCACCCCATGGACACACTATATACTCCCCATAAAGAACTCCTAGGACTTCTCTAGGACTTGAAGCAGTAATTTTAAATTGCAGTCAGAGGGATAGCAGTGCCTAACTCCACAAGGGCAAAACTTGCCCTTATTGAGGTACATCCTGAATAGTGGGAAAATGCTACACCGCTTCACCATGGAAAAAAAAACCCAACTGGCATAATTCCCAAAAGACCTGGCTCTAACACTTGCTTTACGTTTCCTAAAGCTGTCTTCCCACTCCAAAGCAAACATGATTAAGATGGTTATGATGTGTCTGCACGCAATTTGCAGAGCAAAATGCTTTCAGTTGTCTCTCTGCCAATCTGTGACTGCAAAAGTTTACCTTACCTTTACATTTAGCTAAGATATGAATGCTCTGTTGCACTTTTCTGAAAGCTAACCTTGTTGTTTTTGTAAGTGAAATGAAAGGAAAACTTAGAAATCTCTGCCATTTGGTATAGTTGTAGGTATACTAGAGGATGTGAATGCCTGGAGAGTGATCATTTACCTTTATGGTTTGTATGAGTAGAGATTGCTGGCATCCTGATCTTTAAATGAGGAACATCTAGACAGGCCACAGATTCCAGCATGCCGTCTTTCATACAGCCTTCTATTTTGACACAAAAATTTTGGTGTGGACTTAGCATTTCTTCTGTATTTTTTTCCCCAACTTCTTCACTGTAGTGTGGCTGCAACAACTTTTTGAGATCCTTCTTGAAAGCACTGGTATCAAACATGCAAAGACTTTAACTTTCTACTGGATTTACACTCTCAACAACTCTGCAAGCAATTATGTCCTTTACCGAGTGACACAGGAGGTTAAAACCCTCATATTTTTTTTAATTCCAGAAGCCCTTGTTTTCTCTCATTCTTTCACCCCAACAAAAAGTGGAAGCTTTTACCCCTTAACAACATCAACAACATGAAACTGAACCATTCTCTTTAATGAGTGCCTTCGTTCGGCATGATTTGATTGTTTTGTTGAAAATTATTATCTTCTTGACTCCATGGGGAATGCGAGTTTGATCTTCAGAGTCATTTTCTCATGGTATTGAGAGAAAACTTACATCTAGTGATTAGGATGGAGTGGCCATATCTCCAATTTAAGGAAGAGTTCCTCTGACAGTTTGCCCTTAGTATCCACTTGAGTCCAGACTAGTACAAAAGGGAGATGGTTTTGTAGAAGCGATTTATGTTGAAAAGGTTTGTGCCATACTCATGGGGCAAGAGAATTTGAGTGGAATAATTTTTTATTTTCTAAAAATACCCCTTCTTTTTCATAAGGCTTTTTGCAAAAGCATCTGATGTGACTGAAACTCTAGCTATAAATTTTTAGGGCTAAATGGGGAGCAAAAAAAGTTCCTAGTATATATTAGGCATGAAGCTGCTCAGTTGTGGATTATGATTGGGTATATTGCTGTTTTCATATCAACATTTTTCTCAGTGGTCTCTCTTTCTGAAGAATTTCTTAGATAGAGGCTGCACTTATGTGCTCCTAGCAGACCTCAGACTTTGCAAGACTTCAAATTAATTTTGGAGGAAGAGGACCCAGGGAAGTAAAGAGTGATTTGGACTTCAAATAGGAAGAAGTGGCTGAATGTACTTAAAGAAGACACCTACTATGCTGGAAATCTGGAATTTTCCCAGGGTTTTCTGAATCTTTTGACAAAATTCAAGATAGGTATATGAAGACGGAGAAGGGAGTTGTTTCCATTAGATAGGAATAATTTGTGCTTCCAACCAAATTAGCCTTATAGAAAAGACCAACAAGGAAGGATATGTATGCCACATCCCTAAACCAAATTCCACAGATTTAAAGGATCCATTAAGTATCTGGATGCTTTAGTGCTTTCTCAAACACAACTCGGATGCGTTGAGGTTGCAGACTACTCCAGGCTGTACATAAATCTGTGCTGAAGTCAGAGGGAAACCTCCTGCGTTCACCTGTTGTGCAATTGCTCCATGTCCTCACTGAACTGTGCAGCAGCAGGAGGGTAAATGGCATGAAAAGCACTTATGAAACTGTGATTTGTTACACTTGTTACCTCTGACCTGCTCATAATTCAGTGCTGAAGGCATACAGCTCACTCTACTCATGACCCTCCCATGTGGGACAAGTCTTCTCCGCCCTGTGTTTTACATGCATGCATCTCTGATTTTCACAGGACTTCAACAATGTTGTTGACCAGATGCAAAATGTCAGAATATCACATTTCCTACAAGGCATCTTGTCACCTACCAAAGAATCAGAGTCTGAAGATTATCCCATCCTTTCTTTTCTTGGAGTGTGGCTATAATCTGGAACATGAAAAATGTGTCACCTCCATTCTTCCCTGCTCTGTCCCTGGTCTGAACTTAAGAGTCATGTCTGGATTCTTTAGAGAAAAAATTATTATTTTTTGTTGGCTTTCATTTTAGCCAGCACGCAAGAGCCACCCAGAGTAACTGAGAAGGAGCCATCTTCAATTATTTTCTCTACTTTGCTACACAATAGAAGTAGTGTACATTAGCCAAAATTTTGTTACTTTGCTCATGAAATCAATCAGATTCATACCAAAGTGACTGCATCATTGAGACAAACAATATCCAGAGAAACAGACTTCTTACTTTCTTGTGCATGAAAAAATTTGGGCTTGTTTTCTCTTCTCACTTCTGAAAATACTGAGACAATTTTGGCTAATGCACATGCTCCTTAAAATACTATCCTTTGTAGCTTATGAAAGGAAGAGAAAGGGATGGCTTCTTTGCTGGAGGAAAATGACACGTGTCATAAAGAAGAATGTGCAGCACTCTGCTGGGTACATCAGTTCTTCATGCTAATAACTGGCAGCCTCTTCCTAACCTTCCCATTTTTTGGCTATCGAAAATATTGCTAAGGCATTTGGGCAGTTTTCATCTTTTCCTGCTGTCTTGCAATCCTGTTTCAATGCAGTGATGGCACAAAATTTCCTTGTGAAACTCTGTTGTGCAGAAGCAGCTGAGGTCGTGTGAGTACATAAGAAGTAGTTCTGCATCCATGAAATAGGCAAAGCTTTGCTCTTTGAGCTGAAGATCCAGGAAGAAAGAAGAGCTTTCTTTTCAAGCAAGGGATGAGCCTGAGACATAAAATAGTTCTGAGTACACATTACTGTTCGATGCAGACTCATGAGTGGCAAAGAGTATGGACTCCTGTGGTGCTGTTTGCATGAAGGACAAGCAGAAGGGATCTTTACATGACTTCAGTTTGCAAGCTGGAAGGAGTTTTTCCTTTAAGAAACTGGGTATTGGAAGATACAAGGAAAAGTTGAGCGATTCAGAGCATATTCTGTTCTAAACAAGGCTTTCCTTCTGCTACTGACCGATTAAATACAATGGTTAAACATGGCAACCCAACTGCTTGGGGTTCCAAGGACTGCAAGGATTTAATTAACTTTGGGATACTGCAATGTATAAGTGATAATTAGCCCTTGGCAAAAAGCAGCGAAGCAAAGCAGGAGTTCCCTTTCTTTCTCCCTCTGCTGCATAAGCTTTTGCAAAGTGACAAAACTCAAGGCCAAGGAAATGCTCATTAGAAAACTTGCTTGCCTGTCCTTGTGATATGGCAGCTTTGCCCGTTGCTTCAGCGCGAGCAGAGCCTGAACTCCTAGGCACGGCCCCACTGTTCCCTCAGGGTCTGCTGTCTGTACCACAACAAGCTGACAGAGGGAAAAAAAATCCACTGCAGCAGAACCACCCCCCCCCCCCCCCCGCCTCAAGTCCACATGTTCACCACGTGTTTTCCTGCCTCGCCCTTTGAAGACTCTACTGGGAGCATCTGTAAAAGTTTCCTGTCCATATTGGAGGAGGCTGGAGTCTGGCATCCCTGAGTCAAACTCTGCAAACTCTGCAAGAATGTCAACCTGCTGCTGGCTTAGACCTCCAGTGGTAAGCAGCACCAGCAGACGGGTTGAGATAACCTTTCCCCAAGACTGCAAACCTTGTTTAGGTGCCAGTGTGTTGGTAAGGAGTTAGCTACCCTGCTGCACTGAAGTGGTTGCAAAATGAATGAGGCTGAACATCATATTCCAAAGGCTGCTCTGGGGAACTACCAAAAAAATCACCCGCCTTGCAAAAGGTGGGAAAAGGAGTAGGGATGGATGCAAAAGGAGTGCATCCACAGCAGTGATGCTCTGTAGCCTAGCTGGCTGAGAGGACAGGGGTAACGGGCACAAACTTGAACATAGGAAGTTCCACCTAAACATGAGGAGGAACTTCTTTCCCTTGAGAGTGGCAGAGCACTGGGACAGGCTGCCCAGGGAGGTGGTGGAGTCTCCATCTCTGGAGACATTCAAAACCCGCCTGGACTCATTCCTGTGTAACCTGCTCTAAGGTGGCCCTGCTCTGGCAGGGGGTTGGACTAGATGATCTCCAGAGGGCCCTTCCAACCTTATGATTCTGTGATTCTGTGACAGTGAAGGAGAGCCTGAAGAGCCACCATGAAGGTATGACAGCTCACCTGTCAGTTGCTTGTGGTGAAGAAATCAGGGAGGTGTGTTCATGAGAGTGTCCTCCAGGAGAAGAAGCAGACTCCCATCGTTTCTGATGGAGAAACGCAGACAACACAGTCAACAAACAATAGCTGCAATTTAAGCCTCATTTGTATCTGGTAATGTTTTGTAACCAGAAAATGAGTCTGCCACGTGAATAAGGAGGAGATACAGGACTCCCCTCGAAGGTAGCAACGTGGAGTGTGGTGCTGCCATGAGATAAATAAATTCAGCCTGCTGTCAGGTGCATAGAGAAAAAGAGGACAGAAGGAGTAAATTGCACGTGTTATTCTGGTGGTGGCCTGTGCCCAGCTTTTCCCAGAGGCCTTCCAAAGCATTCCGGAACTTAGTTCCGCATAGGTGCTGCCTGGTTAGCTTGGGGTTGTGCCCTTCTTGACACCCTTCAGGGAACTACTAGATGTGCTGAACACATAAAATAGGTGTGATCACAGTCACAGCCACGGCATAACAACTGTCTCCCATCGTGAGTCCAGAAAGGCTGGAAATTTTAGTATGGTTGTTTTTATGTCTTCCAAAGAAGAATCTATGTAGGGCATGTGTACTCTAAGGAGCCAAACAAACATCTAGCCTTTCTTTCTTTTTTGAGAACTCCTGAGAACTTGCACACTGTGACACACTGTGGCAGTGAGCTGTACCTAGGGACATTTGCGCTATCGAAAGTGGAGAGGCAGTGTCTCGTAAACGACATTGGTGCTCAGTGTGGGAACTTCTGTCTCCGGCTTTGCTTTCTGCTTAACCACTCATCCTGTCTCTTCTGAAGATGAGGTCAGGTATCTGTCCTCCCTGGGAAAAATTCTTCTCAAAGGTTTCTTCTACACACCCTCCTTTCCCTCTGCCTCTGCGACACTGTCGAGTTAAGCTGAGTGAATACTGCAGATACCTTTCCTGTTCTTAATTTCAGATCTTTCTTGTGGTTTCTGTTAGCTGTTACTGTACCACTCAGGTAAAAATTTTATGTCCTTGATGTTGTCTGCTGAGAAGGCAGTTTTTAAGGATAATCTCTTTGTTATAATTGAATCTGAGCTTTGCCTGACCTGTTTTTTTCTTTTTCAGGCTTTTGTCACTCCTTGGAGGTGTTGTTCAGCAGCGTGTCAGCAGTGAAGTCTCGGTCATCTCAGCAGCTACTGCCAGTCCACACTCACTAGGATCTGTATTGTCCGTGTACACATTCATGGTCCATCCATGGCAAGTCCTGATACTGCTGTAAGGGAAATGCAGACACATTTTGTAGGAGTGTTAATGCCAAATCACTGTTCGCTCTTTCTCTGATACAGCACTTCACTATTCTGCTCCTTATTGTCATGAGTAAGAGCAGCTGAGCTTCCCTGCGATCAGAAGACACTCCGTAGCAAAGATTTCTTCAAGACATTTTGGGAGATTTGAAAGACAGTGATTTGATTTGCATATATCTACTGTGGGCTAAGTGGATGTATCTGGTCTACACAATCTATGTCCAGACTGTTCCCAAAACTTTCCATCCACTGATTCTTTCATGGGGTTACAGCACTGGCAGAAAACTTTTCAGATTAAATACAGCTCATAACTCATTTCCAGACATCATGGTTCCTGTGATCCCTTTTTGGGGCATTTTGACAGCAATTTTGTGTTTCCAGTGTGCTGGAGGGTTCTCTTTTCTTTCTCAAGCATTGCTGCCGAGCTCTGCCATGGTTTCTTTTAAGTGGTGGATGTCACATATCGTTGGCATTACTGCTAGGACATTTTTGACTGCTGCTCTATTGTTTTTCATCTTCTCAATTGCAGCTTGTATTTCTGACATTTCTATTGGAGTGATATTAATGATGTCTTGGCTAAGTTCCCATGCTTCATTGGATATTGTATTAAGGTGGAACTCACTCTGTTTGGAAGTCCTGTGCCTTTTACTTTTTAATCTTTTCTGTGTTTTTCTAACCAAATTTGAGGATGTTTTCCATCTTTGCTTTCAATTGGCCCATTTATTCTTTGGCACATTGTCACTTGGCAGAAGGCTCTGTGTTTCCCCACTTTACTGCAGATTCTGCTTCAATCAATAGGTCTTCACTTACCTTTTTTGCACTGCTTTTCCCTGCTCTGACTGCTTCCTTGGGCACTTCCCCTCTCCACCTCCAATTTTTCGGTGACATTTGCAGGAGTTTTCATTGCAGTGCTTTTCTTTCCTGGGAAGTTTTCTGTGTTTCTCAGCTTCTACAGTTCTTGCTCACTGGGTCAATATCCAGTTGTTCTGCATGCAGCTTGAATTATGTTGTCTCTGGATAATGTCAATTATTATTCCAGTGTGCCTTTCCTCCTTCCTCTCAAATCCATTCCTCAGTAAAGTAGGAGCTCCTCACAGCACTGTCATTCTTTTTGAGCACATGCTTATCTTACTGCATCTAATCTGCACTTTCCGTGGTGTTTTCCCCCTGTCTCTAAAGGTTTAGATCCTGTTTCATAAGAAAAGTTGGGGTCATCAAGGTGTGTCCATACATTTGGTCTGAGGCGGTAGTTAACATGGAACAGATCTGCTAGCACCTGCTTTGTCTCTGTGCCAAGCAGGTTAATCTAGTGCCCTGTATGTTGTAGGAATAAGAAGGGGTAACTTCGAATAAATCTGAATGTTGATACTTGAAGCATCTGATCAAGTATTTTCCATGTCTGTGTCCTGTGGAGACATTTTTGGAGGTTAATTTCAGACTGACCTGTGTGGGTGCAATCCTCACGCAGCCACAGCTGGCTGGTGTGCCACTCCCAGCCCCCTCCAGCTGTATTTTTCAAGCTAAAAATGGGCAAAAGGATCTGATCCTCAAGGGTTCATTTCTGATTTTTCTTCTTGGGAGCCTAGCTGCAGTGTTAGCTCAGCTCTCTCTACCATTCAAAACTGCTTAAAATAAAGTCACATATTTCTGAGAACTGCCTGTTCCTCTTATTGGGACTGTAGGAACAACAGTGCAACATGATCTTCTTTGTCACAGAAATTATAATGCCTCCTGGCTGAAGGACAGGAGTTCTGTTTCTGCTTAATGGCTCCTCCTGCCAACTTTATTTGTGCTGAGTAGTGTCTTGCTCGGCAAATTCAGCTCTTGAAACCAAAAGAGGAACCTCAGAATGAGGAAGGGCAAAAGGATTGGTCCCACTGTTATGTATTTATTCCTAAAGCTTTTGCTCGAAGTGCTAGACAATCTGTGCAAACCTTAAAAAAAAAAAAAAATACAAAAAAAAACCCCAACCAAGCCAGAAACCAGAAACCAGAGCATTAGGAATCTGTTCCATTAGGAACTCAGCAGGAAGGTGAAAAGTTTAAACAACTGAAAAACAGAGTAATAGACAACAGTTGGAGATTGTGGTGCAGATGCATACGTACAAAAATATTAATGGAGTACGTTGTCAAAGACATAATACCTCTAGCTCAGCCATATGTAAACAGGCATAGCTCCAGGGGAATAAACCAAACTTCACCCACTTAAATTCTGAATTCGTCTTTGTGTGTGTCTGTACACAGAATCTGGGTTTGAGAAAGGAAGGATTTTACTTGTGCATGTTTTGATATGTATCAAGCATAAAACCTTTGGGTCTCTTTTTTAAGGTATAATTTTATTTCCTTTAGTCAGAGATGAGCAAATTTTGCACAAGTCTAGTTTCTTCGTTCTGGCACTTGGGTGTTACAGAGTCCTGTTTTCAATTCTCAACTCTGACAGCAATTACATGCACAGCTTTGAGCAAATCACTAAATCCCTCATTTCTTAATGGGGACTATAACTCTTCATTCCCTCCTGGTCTCCGCAGGTCTTGCTTATTTAGATTGCAGGCTATATAAACTATGAATTTCTGTTATAGCGTATACATATCTGGCACAACACAGTCCTGATCCCCATGGGTGGAGCCTGGGAGGCAGCAGAGAGAACAGGAGGTGCTGCAGCAGTAGAAATAACTTCCAGATCCACCAGTAATGGACTAGGATGCAGTGAAGGGTGAGCAAGAGATAAGCACTTGAGTAACCATGAGTTTCATGCAAGAAACAAGAGCTTTCATGCAACCTATTGCTCACTTCAGCACAAGGCAAGTGCTATATGGTTTAAGATTAAACAAAACAGCAGAGTAGTATAATTACTTTCTGGGGGGGTTTTTTTTGTTGGTTTTTTCAACCGAAATACACACCCTTTAATACTTTTATGGATTGTTCTTATTTATGCATTTATTTGTAGTAAAGGAATAATTGTTTTCCCACCCGTGCCGATGATGCTCCCTTCTGACAAGGTCAGGACTAGTTGCTTCTGTTCTGTGCACACCTCTCAAAGCTAGAAGGAGGTGATAAACCACCCTGAAGAACTTATTACAGGCGATATTCAGTATGACGGTGATGTTTATCAGCCTAGAAGTCTTTCATACAGACTAAACCAACTGGTGTTTTTAAGTGGACACCGATGAGGAGACAAAGGAGGTCAGTGACTGTGTGCACTTTGAAAGGAAGAGACCCGAATGAGGAGGAGTAGGAATGTGTGTCTTTGTGCATGTGCATTTCTGCTTCAAGAAGGTGCTTCATTTCTTCAGCACCTCAACCTTTGATTGCTAGCCTGCCTTTTTTTCACTTAAATGCCCAGATCCTGTGTTGATCAAATCTTAATATGAAATCTAAAATCAGTCATGGCTTTAGGACAGAACATGTCTTTTACTGCTGGCAGGAGAGATGGGGGGTTCTTTTCCAAATTTATGACATCACTGACAACTCTAGTTTTCACAAAAATGAAAGAGAAATATGCTTGCTTTTAAAACTTTCATCTTAGGGAAGGTTTTCAGATACAGAGGAAAATTTTTTTAAAAAAACCCAACTCATTTGTACAGCCCCCTTATTTCTTTTGCACTTAGATGACTGTAAAATAGAGACGGACACAGTCTTTGGACTGAAGAGCAATTTTGTCTGTTCTCCAGATAACATCATTTGCA
>VXBO01005936.1:63127-76143 GCA_013400135.1 Rhinoptilus africanus | reverse complement strand
TAACATCATTTGCAAGAGGAAACAGTGAAACCCAGGGGATGGTACTGTGGACAAAAGGCTTTTTATTATTATTTTATTATGCTAGATACTGGGTTTTGCAAAATTCAGTTTTCTTCCTGTCTTTTTATCAATTTCTGCTTTATAATCTCAGAATATTATACAGCCTTCCAAGCTTTCTGCTTTATGCCCAGTCTTTTCACTCTGTGTAATTCAACCAAAGGCATCTCCCTAGTACAGTTTTTCTGAATGGCAGCAGCTAAATTAATGATGTTGGAGTTAGTAGAGGGTTTGCGTCTTCGGTGTTCCCAGTCCCCAGTTCCAAGCTATCCATATCTCATGTGCTCCGTGCAGAAGAGGAGGAGGGACATTTAAAGTTAGGCTGTTTTCAGATTTGCTGCAGGGTAGAAGGGGGACTTTATGGGTTACAGCTGTGCTTATTTGATGGTTTCCTGGCTTTTAGAGTTCTGCTGCCCGCAAGTCGTCAAGTCTGCCATTGCGCAGCGGTGGGTGGAGCTTTTACAGAGCAGCTCCAAGCTGTGACATGATCGTTTTAAAATCCCGGCACAGGCTGCATTTTGCTGTTGGAGATTGGCCTCCTTTTGTCCCCAGGGCTCCTGTTTCGCCCTCTTACCCTGCGCCCTTGCACCGCACGCACTGTCTTCTGCGTCGCTGGAAGTCAGACGTGACATTTCCAGCACCGCTTCACAAAGCAGGGCACGTCTCGTGGCTATGGTGTCATCAAGGAACTCTAATTCACACCCACGACATTATGGCAGTGAAATGCAAGTTTACACAGGGCTTAAGTGAAACCAGGATAATGTCTGCATCAATAAGAGCGGGTAGCAAGGCATGTGGTTAGTAGTAATGATGCTCCATGCACATCTACTTTTTAAGTAATTTGAAGCTCAAACCCAGGAGTCACATGCTTCCAGCAGCCCAAGTTGTATGGGATGGCAGTGCATCAACTGCATTCTTGTTTGTTTTTTTTTTTAAACTATAACACTCGCAGGTTCCACTCAGAACTGTTTCACTCTGCTGGAACCTGTCAAAACCCAGACCCTGCCCCAAAGAGTTTGTAATCCCTGCTGTTGCTTTCACCAAGTTTGCATTCAAGTTTTGCATTGATGCTTTTAAATTGAGCATTTGAAAGGGGAGTAAAAGGTACTGTATCTTTTTTTGACTGCAGAGACCGATTTCAGAGTTTTTCAAAGCTTCCCTCCGCACCCCACACCCTGAGGGACTGTTCTCAGTTTTGCTCTCCTTGAAAGCTCTGACCCTGAGCTCATCCTGAAATCCTGAGAGCTGGTCTGGATTGCAGCAGGTGCCCAGCTCATGGATGGACTGCAGAGCTGCACATGCCACCCTCCTCCCTGACTTCTCCTACCTCCAGTTTTGTCTCCATCACTCCTAGTTGATGGGAGTTTCTAAGGATGGTGATTTTTTTTAGAAGACAGATGAGTTTTTTATAGGCAACCACCTCTTATTTGCCTGAAGATAATCCTCCTCCAGACAAAATCCATGTGCAGATCGAAGAGAAGCAGATTTATTGTTCTTGGAAGGGTCTGGGAGGCAGACTGGAAACTGGAGTGGGATGGGAGACAGGCATATTCTCATCATGCCAAGGATGCTGAAAGCAGCTTTCCTGCTCTGTACAGGCAGAATCCTTACTCTGAGAGAAAATCAATTGCTTGTACCCTGAATCTTCTTGTACTTCCAGCAACATAAAGCCAATAAATCTTTGGCATAGCAAAGCACAAGCTCCTGACTCAGTAGGAAGCAGAATGGGGAAGTCCTGCTGCCTTTTATTCTTAAAACTTCATCCCAGGGAGCACGGGTATTTGTTCTGCTGAACAAGCAGCGTTGAGGAGGGTTGCAATTTGAGGAGCAGCACTGCGCGCAATCCCTGCTTGACTGACTGACCAAAAGAGCATCTGGAAACCACCCGCCCCGAGTCACAAGGAGTGCGTTGCTCCAGGCTTCCCAGGAATGTGCCAAAATCGAGGGTGTATTCCTATTTTGAAGATGAGGGATTTTGTTGTGTCACACTCCTGTCATAGGTCGAGCTATCTCAGTGTGCAGACAGTGGCGTGGACCAGTTCATGTAAAGCTGCTTAACTTACACTAGCCCTTTCCTGACACTGAAAACTTGATTTTGACCTCAGCCATTAACTCATCATTGCCTACACCACCAGTGTATTTTGGGGCAGTAACTGATGTCTGGAGTTCACGGAAGTTATGCATGTTACTGCGTGAAATGACTTTATGGAAGTCTTCTTGTTAGGTCTCCACAAAATGTAATATTTCACTTACTGCAGCAAATAAAACCTTGGCTGAGTCACATTAGGGATGAAAAACGGGTCACAGTTCAAAAGGTAAAAAAGATCAATAGGGTGCAGAAGTGTTTGGCCAAGAGTATATTCTTTAATGCATAAAATTTAAAAGCCATCCCAGCAAAGTTCATGAAGGTGTAATATATCATGGTATTCAAACAGCTTACTTAAGCACATTTTACAGATTGTTATTTAAAATGTAGATTCTATACATGGTACCAGTCCTCTCATAAATATTTTTTCTAAGCATTTTGCCTCAGGATTTTTCAGATTTCTCACACAATAGGTAACTTCACTTAACACTTACAGGACCAGGAAAACTCACCTTATCTGAGTTGCCTGAAGATTTGCTGCCATGCACCTGTGTTTACCCTCAGCTGGGAAGAACCCAGGATGAGGAGTGGATTTCGCTTGTCTCATCCACCTGCTCATAATCCTCAAATGTACCTTAAAAAAGAAAGATTGATTCTTGGCATTCACATAAAGGGAATCCTTCTTTCTTGTCCTTGCAGTCTGGTATTTTCGAGCATGTATTTTTTACTGTGTGTCAGAAAGTAAGATACAGTGCTGGGATGACGGATCTGTGACCATAAAGCAAGTGCCTCAAAATGATACCCAGAAGATTTTCTCTGGAAAGGAGGTGGATTTCTGGTCTTTTTCAGGCTATGAATCTTGTCCCGTAGATGCCAGCTGAATGGAAAGAGGCACGGTGACACTTCTATTTCCAGTGATTCAAGCATTACTCCACCTGAGTCAGGAGTCATTTCTATGGAGGTTGTGTCAAACCGCTGGCCTAAGAAGTTCTTCCCAACAAGCAACAACTCCATGGCCTTCGGCAAAAAAGAAGAAGCTGGACAGCGAGATTTTTTAAAGCTTCTGTTTAAAGTAGCTTAAGTATGCAGCAGCAAGCACATGGGATTCTGCCATAAGGCTCCCAGTGTATAAAGTTGAACAGCCTTGCACCCTGACCTGCTTTCCCCGCCTCAACCACACCATTTTACAACTTCAATGAGAGTTTTCGCTGACAAGGAAAAGAACAAATAGTTTCAATGCATCCGTTTAGGCTGTAGGTGCTAAAGACCAAACCTCTGTTTGAGCATTTTAGTAATGTGTTTTTTCTCATTCCCCCTTCCTGCAGGGCAAATGCAGTCCCCCTTCCCTTTCATGGGGTGTATGAGCCTACCTCAAAGAGAGAAAAAATCTTTGTTTTCAGCCTTCGTGCACAGATGGTGAGATGGAGACTGGATTTTTGGCTCAAGATCTTCTGTGAAAAAGTTCCAGGACAATTTGAATAGATTGATCTCAGGCAGTATGCTTATAGTATTTCTGCTGCCTCTTATTGTTGCATCCACCTAATGATATATTTGAATGGTGCCTG
Organism: Rhinoptilus africanus; assembly: GCA_013400135.1. Taxonomy (NCBI): domain Eukaryota; kingdom Metazoa; phylum Chordata; class Aves; order Charadriiformes; family Glareolidae; genus Rhinoptilus; species Rhinoptilus africanus. The sequence goes on along the minus strand of VXBO01005936.1, from coordinate 72,435 downwards.
TCCCTCTTCATTACCTATATACCAAATAATAAAAAAAAAAAACAACCTCATTTTTTTTAGAATTACCATTATTCAGCTGAATAACTGAATTTAAGCTCAAACACTCAGTTGCAGGTCAGCCTCCTAACTCCTATGGGGAAAAAATTAGTGCCTATTTCCAACTGTTAATTCAGTCCCCAGACTAGTGGGGACCTTTCTCTATTCTACTGTGTTGAATAGTAGTAGTAGGCAAAACCATACAGCACAGCCTGTTTCTAATTACACTCTCATGTTTCCTCCTAATGAACAAAAAATCTCCATTCTGTGCATTGCCTGTTAACCTCTGGAAAGATCAGTGCCCTACTCCTGTGATGCAGCACACTTTTTTTCCCTTCCATTTAACACAGTTATTGCTTTCTGGAAGGCAGGATGTTCCTGGCCCAGGCTGATGCAGAATCAGGCTGGCCCATTTCATTCAACTTAAATATTTGAAGGCTCAGGGAAAAGTAATTCAGTCTGACCTTAAGTATAATACTTGCCACAAATGTTGTCTTGGCTGCTCGTCCTTCATATGCTAAGCTGATGACTGATAAAGCATGTTTTCCATAAAAACATCTACATACTCTCAGCATGAAGATCTTAAGCCATGTTAGAGCAAAGACTTGAATTCAGGTATTGCTCATCCTGAATAACCTGACATCCATTACTTCCATCAACAGAACTACAGAAATCAGCAATCCAGCTGCCGATCAGACAGCTACTTCTTTCTGTCATAGGCCAAAACCCCCTGTTTTGTGCCAGGGAATTTCAACCAATCTAATTTATTGCCAATTAACCAGCTTCTACTTACTGATTTTAGTATTGAGAAATAAAAACCAGTGAAAAAACACTTGGAGAAACATCTCAGCTTTGCTCCTGACACTGTTCCTCCTCCCTTCTTGCTCTCTTTGCTGCAGTCCCTCAGCCCCTTCGGCGGTGTGGCTGGTGGCACAGGGGACTGGGCTGAGGCATTGCTGTTCTTTTACTTTTGCTCTTCCCCTTTCTGATCCCACTGCCCCAGCTTGCGGTCCTCCATGTAAGCCCTCCTGAGCCTCCTCCCTGCCCCTGCTCTGCCCTACCTGGGAGGCTTTTCACTCAAACCTAAATTCTAACCTAAAAGGCTGATGTGGCCCCACTTTTGTTTTATGGCACAGCTCAAAACCCAGAACTGGAGCTGTTTCTGGTTTGTCTTGGTGCTGAGGAGGTCACCACCAGGTCAAGCACATCTCCAAAGAGTTACCATGGAAATTACCAGACATCCCTCTGCACGTTGGACACCCTCTTCCCACTAAAAGAAATGAAAAGTGGGCATACAGAAATCTTTGAAAAACATGGTCTCAGGCAGCCAACTTCTGGCAGCTGCTCAAAAAAGTAGTTGTGACATCAGGGAAGGTGTGCTCCTCTGTCAAAAATAGGGGTTTAGATTTTCATCAGGTTTAAAGTAGCTTTAGTTGACGAGGTTAAGGGTTCTGTTCCCCCACCCCACTAGCAATAAACAAATAGCTTTCTACTTGTTTTTCATTGTAGCCCTTACTCTGCCTGCCCTGTGAAGGCAGCACAAAGGAACTACAAGAACATTTGCAAACAAATGCTGCAAATATTATGTGTGGCTTTGTAAAAAGGAGCAGTGATTCCGCCCTAAATGGCAACAGATAGGAGCAGGCAACCATGTCTTCAATTATTAACTAACAAGGCTAAACTGACCCCAAGTCTTTCCTCCATGCCTGTGTGAGGCAGACAAGGGGCATTTCACTGATCGTGCAGCATCAGCCTGGTCAGAAAGTGGTGTCGTGGCAGCCAGCCAGCAGAGCACTTGTAAGGGTGCAGCATCTGGGTTTCTGGATTATGAGGTCTTTGCTTCCACGGAGGTGGGCAAAGCCTTGAGCTGTTTCCATCACCCTGTCATACCTCACTCTCCCTTGATGGGGAATAGGATCCAAACCTACACAGAATAATAGAATAGTTTGGGGATGAACATTCAAAAGTCATCTTATCCAACCCCCTGCAATGAGCAGGGACACCTTCAACTAGATCAGTTTGCACAGAGCACCATCTCTTTCCATCTGAAGTGCCCCGGTGCGTCCTGTCCCCCTATTTCAGAAAGCCACAGCTCCCCTGTGCAAGAAACGCCTGCAGGACAGGTCTCAGATACCCCACAGTGTCCCAGGTGGAACAAGATGGTGGGGAGAAACGCACCCCTACAGCCTGGTTTCCAGGCTGCAGGTCAGTCCCTGCCTTTAGTATCCCTGAAATACAATGCTGAAGTCCAGGAGCACCAAACTGCAGAGCAGCCCAGGAAAAACCTGTGTTCTGCTGAGGGAAAAGGAGTGCCTAGAAAAAAAGAACTGCCAGATCTGCTACCTGGTATACCTGCCTCTCCTTATCCCAGCTTTTCTTTGTACTCCTGAGTTCACGCTAAGGAGGGTGGACACCAAAATGACCCTCTGCCACCTGACCTCTGCTTCTTTCTTCTTCTGGCCCTGCCCCAAAAAGCTGCATCAGGGGTAACTAATCCCTACCAACACCAGGGGAGGTTTGTGGGAGGCAGGTGAAAAAGAAGGCACAGGGGCCCCAGGGAACAGAATAAAGCAGAGGATATCTCCAAGGGTCTTGTCAGCAGTCTCCATCCACACTCCTCTACTTCCCTTCTTTTTCCCCCTGTTTTCTTTTACTTTATTTTTAGCTTGCTTAATGAGTACAACCTTAAAAGAACTGAAATTGAAGTAAAAGAAATAAGAAACCTGACTTCACTTCTGGCACTAGGGACTGGAGCCCCTCCAGCATCTCAAAAGTAGGTGTACAGGAGAAGCCCAGCTTTGGTAGGAAGCCTTTGCTCACTGATAACCTAATATTTAGGACTTTCTTTTTTTTTTTTTTAATTTTTCCAGTCTCCCTGTTCGTAAACTCTGTTCAGACGTGAGGATCGGCGATGAGCCACAGAGATATGTTTGTCACCTAAGTACGCCAGGTCTGTGTGTGACACAGGGTGGCTGCAGAGCCACAGTGGAGATGCAGACAGTGTTGGAGTTGAGTGTTGGAACTGAGAGCAAATTTACAGAGGAGGTGCGTAAGCCAGAAAAATGAATGTGCCTGTGGTGACATACACAAGAATTGGATTCCTAGACCACTCATTAATTAAACCTGGAGATCAGGAAGATTATTGTAATAGGAATTATGTTTAATGAAGGAAGTGTGTGCTCCTGGGGAAGAGAGTGTGTCCCACTGCCTGACATCATTCCTGTATTTTCACATATCTGGAAGGAATTTCTCCCTATACACACAACCCTATGACTTTTTTTGGTCTTGCATGTTCATCACTGGATAACCCCGTTGATTCTAATGGAGTGTCACCTGGAATGAATTTTCCTGTGCCTAAGAAGAATATATTGTGCGTGGGTCTTGCATGCATTATTTAAATGGCAGCACTAAGAAAACAGCATGAAATGTATTCATCAGCCTGACTGCCAGAGGTGTTGCACACCTGCAGGGCCCATTTAAGGCCAGTGGAAAGTGGAGGCTGAGAGTCATCTCCTCTTTTGCATTCTGAGGACTGAATAATTTATCAGGAGGTTATTGAAGGTTTTTAATGGTGCAATCAAATCATTATAAGCAAAAAGCTACAAAATCAAATTCAGAACATTGAAAGCATCAGTTCATTAATGGAACAGTTCCAGGCATCTGGCATTCATATGTTCTGCATTGGGGCTGTTATTGTGCAGCCAAAAATGACCCAATCTTACCTTCAAGCAAGAGCTTTCATTAACTAAATACATCCAAATTCTTTACCTTTCAGTTAATATTACAGGTCCTATCCTGTGTTTTGGAAGGGGCTCTTTTCAGTTTTGTTCAGTTGAAGCTTCAGTCCAACACCACGTCTCCTTTGGGTCTCCATCCCACTTGCACAGCACCACTTGGAAAAGTTCTAATGATTTGTGGTGCTGAAGTTCTGAAAGAGAGAGAAGGGGCTAATTATATTTCATTGAAAATAACAACACTTAGACACTAATAATAAATACTGTAGCTTGAATGAAATGCAATTCTAGTGTAGGACTGTGTTTTTCACCCNGTCCTGACTCCAGTCTGGGACTTTTCCTGTGTCTGCTGGTGACGCAATTGTCATCCTGGGAGCTGGATATGGTTTTGTATATATTGTATACTTTTCTTTTTATTTTCTTATTATGTCTTATTTTCCTTATTTATTTTTTTCATTAAAGTAGTTTAGTTCTTTTTCTAAACTCATAAATCTCCTTATCTCTTCCTCTCTTCTCTGAGGAGGGGGGCAGGAGGGCCATCTGTCGTTCTGGTTGGCCAATCCAGCCAAAACCACAACAACCCTTCTAACCTGAACCATTCAATGATTATTTAATTTTTTTCAATTGATAACTGCAGCAGCTCTTCAAAGATCCGACATTTAAATGGGCCAAACTGATGTGCAAAGTCATATACAGCACAGAGGCATCCATCAGTCTTTTTCCAACTAATTTTTTTTTCTTTTTATCCTGTAAAGGAGTAAGGCATTCAATTTATTGGTGGAAAAATATCATGCAGTCCCAAGTGAAAAGGCACAGAAAGGAAAAATTACATATATTTTGATCTGTGTTGGGGCAGAATTTTACATCCACTGGACCTTGCAGGTAGAGACAGAGGGGCGGGTGATGGAGAGGTGTGCTAAAGCAGTGCACCCACCAGCTGCTCTGTGCTTGCTGGGGGTAAAGTTCTCCCTTGTCTGTTTGTATCCTCATGAGAAGGGGGATTTCAGTCCTGTCATGGCAGACTGGGGCCCTATGCTTGATGAAGAGACAAATCAGAACAACGCTCACCACCTGGTCTCCCCTCAACCTCCTACAAACAAATGCTGTTTCTTAGAGAACCTGAAAAACAAAAAGCTGACCGAGCAGCAATATCCCGGTGGCTACTTGGGCTTTTAAGTATCTTGCGTAAATGCACAGCTCTCCCAACATAGTGGCAATGAATGAGCCCCAGGCTCCATCCCAGGTATACTTTGGAGCCAAAGGACAGACACCACCCGGGGCTCTTCAGTGCTGCTGCCCTTCCACGGGAGACACATGCCTCCCCCCGCTGCTTTCCCTGCATGGAGGCTGCACCCATCCCCATCTCTGCCTTTACCCCAGAACTCAGAGCTCCCCCTCACTGTCTTGCCTCCCCCGCGGTGGTGACTCCACGACAGTCAGTTTCCTGATGTCCCCTCCTGTCCCCCATGCCACCCAAACAAGCACCATACGCGTCACACAGCCACTGACTCTTGTGTGCTCCAACGACTCATGCTACGTGGGTTGTAAGATTTTAACAGGAAAGCTGAGGCTTAATGGTCCTGTACGAGTTATTACTGGATTTGTCAGTATTGCATTGAACTCCTTTGCACAATAACTTGCCTGAAGCATCTTACAAACCCTCAATCTCAGGGCAACACGGATGGTTCCAGTGCCAGGAGAAACTCAAAGCCCCTTTCACAAAGAGCCAACACGCCGGTCGCTTGGACAGATCCTGCTCTCCTTTCTGGCATTAGGCTGCTCTGAACAGCCCAGACCTCACCACAGAGAGTGTGGGGAAAAACCATCTCCTCTGCTGGGTACATCCCTAACCCTCAATATGCTCANGATGAAGACAGGCTGAGGGAATTGGGTCTTTTTAGTCTGGAAAAGAGATGGCTGAGGGGGGATCATATCAATGCTTATAAATACTTGAAAAAAAGGGTGGGTGTCAGGAGGATGGGGCCAGGCTCTTTTCGGTAGTGCCCAGTGACAGGACAAGAGGGAATGGGCACAAACTTGAGCACAGGAAGTTCCACCTAAACATGAGGAGGAACTTCTTTCCCTTGAGGGTGGCAGAGCCCTGGCACAGGCTGCCCAGGGAGGTGGTGGAGTCTCCGTCTCTGGAGACATCCCAAACCCGCCTGGATGGGTTCCTGTGCAACCTGCTCTAAGGTGACCCTGCTCTGGCAGGGGGTTGGACCAGATGATCCACAGAGGGCCCTTACAACCCTAGGATTCTATGATTCTGTGACACCCTCTTTTCCTTTAATCATGGCCTTGCAGTCCTGCTGTTAGGGGCTGGTCATGGGCAGAAAGCCATGAAAAGCCAAAGCTTGGCTTGCAGGAGCAGTAGAGTCATGTTGGCTTTTCAGCATCCAGCTATGCTGGGGAAGGATTAGGACGAGCTCAGCTCTGAGCAGCGTGAGGCTGAGCCAGGGACAGTGAGAGACACTGCACCGCAAAAGCTGCTTTCTGCCTTGAGAGGTTTCCAGGTTTCTGGAGGAGTCGGTGGTTCACAGGACGTGGTGCGCTGCTGCTGCTGTAAATGCACAGCAGGAGGCCAGAGGAGACTGAGTGAGGGCAGCAGCTCTGCGATGGAACAAAGGTGTCCTGGCTTTAAGGGCAGGGCTCCTTGCTTTCTGTGGGACTCCTGATGTGTCTGAAGCTGCTGGGGAGAACAGCATGTTTTCCATCTGCGGGTGATGTTGTTGTTTGCTCAGATTCCTCGGCATCCAGATTTACTCAAATCCCCTACACGTGAGCACTGGGCTTCGGATGGTCCGTGTATATCAAATAAGCAAAAAAGTTAAACTCCAGAGTGTGCTTTATTCTGCCTGTGTTGCTGGAGCTGTTTTTCATAACGTAACACAACTAGTGTTCTAGCAATGCACCACTGACGGTGGTGTTTTAGGAAAATGGAATAAAAAGTGTACAGTGAAAACATTTTTCAAGTTCTCTAATTATTCCTGTCTCAGATAATGCTTAAGCTTTCCTTTCCCTGCTCCCCCCCTCCCCCCCTCCACTAAGATACTATTAATTGTGGTCTCATCTAGCACTTCCTTCAAAGTATCCACTGTGCTGAAAGATTCGGCACATTTCCAACCCGAAATTAAATTATCTATTGTTAAAAGAACACCACAGTATGCTGCATAGAGAAGTAACAGAGTGAAGAGACATCTTCACTGTGAATTCCCTGAATTTTTATTTTTTAATTAAAAACACCAGAGGTACTTTCCAGTGCCAGACTGAAGAGGAATTAGATGTCTAACTTTTTTTGGGTCTGTATGACTAATCTTGAAGACACTCAGTTGAAACTGTATGAACACTGAGAATTAAATATAAATATATCAATGTGTGTACATGTTAGAGCATACTTATGATTTGAATCGATTCACAAAATTGAGCACATGGAATTTACATGGTTTGTTCTGGAAACAGACGTTTTTCCAGACTGAGGGATGTGAAAACTACTTCCCTATCTAATGAGATTCAGCACATCTGTGTGTGATTACACAAACGCATTTCAGACCATGGAGCAGTACAGCCAAGTCTCATAGAAGTTACATTCATTAAACTTCATTGGACCACGTGATCTCCCCTGGACCTTCAATATTCGCCTGTTTCTAAGATTTACTGAAGGTTGCCTATATTTTCTAGTTAGAGCAAGAGTGGAGGGCTGAGAATTAATTATATTAGGCTTGAATAAATGACAAGGCACTGTTTCAGGGCTGAGCAAGCATGTCTGAAGTCATTAACAGAAATCAAAGCAACTGAACATCGCTGCTTTAACTACATCACTTCACTGAAGGTGGACTCTGAAATACTTCTTTTTTTAATGTGTGTCATCATTTTGCCTTCATAAAATTCCATCTCATGTACAGATCAGCCTTTCCCCATGAGCACAGGACTGCTATTTTCCTTCAAGCGTCAGTAGCTACAGTCACTACTGAGAAGGTCCTAGCAAGCAAATCTGAGTAACCGTACTACATGAGAAGTTTTTATGGATGCTAGGCAGTGGTAATTCACAATTCATAGATGCAGTAGCTCTTCCCACCAAGCATCTTCATACGTGCAACGTCGCACTGAAAAACACTCCTACATGCTTTGGGTTGTAGGTCTCTCCACAGAGATGTAAGTCCTGTCAGCGCATCCTTTGCTTAAAGCTTTGGTTATCTTTAAGTTAATCTTCGTTGTTATAGTGGTATCTGCGCAACTGGCTGAGCACAGGATAGGAATTGTAGACATGTGTAGGCAGTTCCTGTCCCAAAAAGCTGAGTAAAATCCAGTTTATAATGAAGCTACATATAAAAAAATATAGCCATAGCACTGAAGAAACCATTTTTACATTCTGAAGACCTGCTTTTCAACCAATGGGTCATGCAAGTCATCCCAATTCTACCACCAGGGGAGGACACGTGCAGCTTGAGCACACTGTTTCCAGCCTGCAGTTGTTATCCAGCCTGGATGTAGACGGTGCCTAGATGGGAAACTGTAAAGACCTGTCACAGTACTTAGTGTATGGAAGCCAAACCAGGTATTGGATAGAGCTTGTAACATAATGTGCTTCTTCATCACCCCTTGAAAACACTTGGTAGTTTGCTTTGAAAACAGGTAGAAGATGAAATCAAGCTTTTCCAAAAGTTAATGGCCTGCTGAATACTTAACAAAGCTTTTCGTCACATTGAAGCCTAATCCCTGTGCGAAATCACAGTGCTGAGTACAGAAACAACATCCACTCTTTTGTGGGGACAAAACATCTGTCCTCTTGAAATACATATACATACACAGCCATTTTTGATACACCAAAAAAAAACCCCATTTGACTGCTTCCTAAAGGGAAAGAGGTTCTAAACAGGCATGGCAGCAGAGTATCTGCTCACATTGATGCTGAAAGCATCATTGCTAATAACAATACTTGTGATACAGCAGATATTGTCAGTAGTTATGGAAGCCAGCGTCATCACTGTGTTGATGGTACGTAAGCAAATATTTGACTTGAGTAGAACTGTGTCTGCTGCTTTCAGGTTCCTTGGGAAACACAAGGAGTACTTTAAATGTTCTTGGTCTTTCATTATGGTCTTCTGTACTGATGGAGGCATTGCTGGCTTGTATAGCTGCAAGTAATCTCTCCAGAAATCTCTCACGGGGGTTAGAAATGCCTAGCCATTTTGGCCACTGAACACAAAGCGCTGTGAAGCATGCACATGCAAAAGTGGCCTCTAGATGCTACTGCAATCCAACTAAATCAGACTATTTCACAGTAAAAACTGAGGAGGGGGGGAAGAAGTAATTTGAACCTGTTTTTTGTATAACGAAATAACTCTTCTAAGTCTGGAAAAGTACCCGTTGTGCCACCCTGCCCCTTTCCAAGGGTTTGGTGAACCTACGGAGTGATTCTTCTCTGCAGCCGCGGCTTCTCAAAGGGCTCCGGCCGGCGTCGGAGGGAGGTCCGACGGCCTTTGCAGGAGGAGAAATTCCTTCACTCCAGAAGGACCTGCCTTCGCCCCCAACCCCCGC
>VXBO01005936.1:50225-63093 GCA_013400135.1 Rhinoptilus africanus | reverse complement strand
TGTAGGCAGCCACCGCCACCGGCCCAAGCTGGGGAGAGCGGTCAATCCGCCGGGCGGAGCCGGGGGATGCTGGCGGGCTCCGGCGGTGCGGGCTCCGCGGGTGCGGGGCGGTGCGGGGCTCACCTGGGCCCCCGCCCGGCGGAGGCNCCCGTGAAGTCTCTTTGGATTTATTTATATCAAATTAAGGCAATGGAAAAAAAAGTCCTAGCTAAAAAATAATAATAATAAAAAAATATGGTTGCCACCTCTCTCTCCTGACTTCTTCAGTCTTTCGGACGAAGAGCCTGCGGAAGTCGGATGGGAGCTGTGTCCGTGTATCGGCGGTGTTTGCAAAGGTAAAGGACAGGGAGAGGACGAATGACAAGCACAAGGGTACAGAGGATGAGAGAAAGGCCGGGAGGGTGGGGAGCAGGAGGGAAGCTTCGGGACAAAAGCCGTTAGCAAACTGAAGAGAGGAGAGAGAGGTGGAACCAGGGGGACCAAGTTTCTTCCTCTGGCTCCTTTCTGCATGTTCCTTTTAAGTAGCTCTGCAATGGGAACCCCTCCAAAGAGCTTCTTCCTATGGAAACGTATGAAAAGTTTTCTGTGTAGCCTTTTATCAGAAAAATGTTGGAATGCCTAAACTTTTTTTTCTTGTGGATTTCACTGTGAAACAAGCTCACACCTTTCTGACTTCAGTTGTCTGTGAATAAAGTAGAAGCTGCTTAAATCCCCCCTTTCTTCTTCTTTTTTCTTTTTTTCTTCCTTTTTCTTTTCTTTTTTTTTTTTTTTCCTTCTTTTCTGTAGTTTTTTTGAAGATTCGAGACAAAATAGCTTGCAGGAGCCTCTGTAGGCAATCTGTGTGCCCAAAGTGTTGGGGAATTGGGGTGGCTGCAGTATTTTACTACTAAAAACTGCTGCAACTTTCTTTTCAAAGAAAGTCTCTTGCATGCTAAGTCAGGTTTGGTGTGCCATACCGTTTGGTCTAAAATGAGTCACTCTCAGGTCTGAGAATCATGTTTCAGTTTGGCAGCCAGGACTGCATGCCATGCAGCCTGTTACTCTTGCGCGAGGATGGGGTATACTGAAGTACTAAAATAATATATTCTGACAATTTCAGCAGTGGACTGAAGCGGTGTTCAGTGTGCACAGGCGTAAGTGAAGCTCTGTCCTGCAGGTCACTAATACTGGCTGTAGGCGTGCCATATGTTTCTCCTTAACTGATATGTGATTGGACTTACAAAGCAACTTGATAGGCCTGTTTTTTACTCTTGTTTTTATTAAATATTAACTACACAAAATCAAATGCTGTCTTTCTCCAGAAAAGATTGGCATTATCTCATCCCGTGCAGTTGTACATGAATTGGGTTTTTTTCTGGCTTTTCAGCTGCAAATAATGAAGGAAATGTTATTTAGGAATACTGGGAAACAGTGTTTCATGCTCAGTATGGTGTCATCCTTATCAGTCCCTATTACAGGTTGCACCAGTTAAACCCTTGGCTGCTATAAACCTTGTTCTGAGAAGTTACCAGTAATGGTGCTGGCTGGAGAAATAAAAATACTGACTGGTGTCTGCTTTCTTTTCCTCCCGTCTTCAAAACAAATATTGAGGGTGGAAAGGTTAAACAGCTTTTGAGACAAAATACATGGGAAATGCAAAATGAAAGTAACTCTATGCTATGTACCCAGCTTTAATATGCAAACTTAATGTGTGAGTAACAGATAATCTTATCACTGTGTGCAAAGATATTTATGTCTGTGTGGTTTTCATCAGTAACTCTGGAAGATTGGAACTAAAATATAATTCCTTCTCTGCTAAGAAATGGGAGAAAATAAAAATCTGGTTTTAACTTGTAGTAAGTTTCACACAGTGAAACCATATGGGGAATTCAGGAGGGAGTGTTGAAGAAAGTGTTTTGCTCTGGAGCTGAAACTTAGGTAGGACTTACGTAGGGTTGGCTTTTATGTTGCTGTGACAAGCCATTAATAACACTTTCATTAATTTAATACCTTAATTGTTTCCTAGTAGCCTCTCCATGTTGAGCTTGCTTTGTCCAATATTCAGAGGCTTAAACCAAAAGGCAAGTATTTCTTCTGAGTACCTTTTGTCTCTGGGAGACCACCACCATCTTGCCTCTGAGTACCCAGCAGGTTTGTGCATTAGCTCTCGGAGGTACAGATGTCTGAAGAGCTGGCTTTGAGCACCTCTAGGTGGTGAGCTGCCAGCACTTGCTGGGCTCTGCTCAGCATTTGACACAGCATACTGTGTCATTTGCTGTGTATGTGGCTTCTTTATTGCATGGGCACAGGGGAAAACCCAGTGCAGCTCTGTCGCCAGCAGTGCTGGATGGGGAGGTCTCACAGACGTTACTTGTGGTCTTGGTGATGTCCAAGGACACCTAGAAGAACCTGAGAGTGGGAACAGGTTGTACTATGAGGCTGTTGTCCTTCCCATTATCATTTCCCCCCCCAAAATTGGCATATTCTACATTCGTGGGATTCGTTCCCTTTTATAAAGAAAAGTCCATGTAATTTCAGGGACACTTAAATTCAGTTTAAGTCCATATAAATGGGTTATTTGAACTGCAACTGCTACCAGTAATGCTAGGGAAAAGAAGCATACAACCGTTTTACTGAAAGGAGGATAAAGCAAACAATATTTGATCCCTTCAGCATCTTTAGTTTGTGCATTAATTATATATAGTGTATTTCACTGTTCCTTCCTTCACAATGGGTTATATATATTTTTTTAACGGCTTATTAGTATGAAAATAAAAAGAAACAAACTTTTAAAAAAGTAAACAGTGTGCCTGTAAAAAAAAAAAAACAACAACAAAAACAGAGGAGTTATCAAAAGGCAACGTCAAGAGCTGAAAAAAACCTACTTGCACTCTTTTCCCTCTCTCTCACTGCCCCCACCCCCATCACCTTCATCTGTCCTTTGCTTTGAGGCTGCTTTCCCTTCAGATACAGTCCCCATTTGAAGTATTAGGATTTAATGATAATTTGAAGGGAGAACAGACTTGAATTGATAGTGATTACATACCGTCCCATGTTTGGTTTTGACTTTGCTTTTCTATGTGTCGCAAGGTGATGCTGTAGAAATGTGACACTCCTCAGTGGTGTGTTAGGACTGAACTTAGCACATTATGTGTTCTCCCTGAGATTCCTTCATAGCTAATTCAGAAGCTTAAGGCTTCATCTATGGCCCATAGATATCAATGGTGAAATCCGCATTGGCACTGAATGTCTTTGGATCAGCCGCAAGGCTGATGTGTTGCTTTGACAGAAACACAGAATTGTTCCCAAGGCAGAGGAGAGCTCTGTCAAGGGAATAAGAGCTGCTGTTCTGCTTACATTTCAGGAGACTTGAATTTTGGTTATCCTCATTTATCTTTTCAAGCTTAGTTTCTTTAAAACAATGTTTCCTGTGCATTCTTGCACCTTCATTGCCACAGTGAAGCAAACAACACTCAACATCTGAAGCAAGCCTTGTGCCTCGTTTCAGTTTTTAATGAAGCTAGAGAATTCTGAGAAGTGCCTGCCTTTGTATATCCAGGTCTCTCCTTGCCTCATCCATTGATGTTACTTGACTGCTTGACACTCTTCCCCCACAGCTGAGCTAAGGAACAGCCCACCTGGCCTGCAAAGTCTGGGTTATTGTTTGGCTGAAGAATGCACCCTAGGATCAGTTTTCATTTTTAATGATTGGTGCCTCTTATTCTTGAAAATGTAATTTCCATTTGTACAACATTTAGCACTGGTAAGGAAAAAAGCCTATTTAATGCTCATTTGGGTAGTGTACGTGTGTCCTATCCCACATGGCAACTCCGTGATGATTGCATTTTCCTAATGAGCTCTTGAAAAAGACTTTTTGAGTTCTTTAAGGCATTGCATTTCTATATAGAGGAACAATAGCCTTGCTTAGAACAGTGCAAAGTCTCCAGCATTTCCTGACGGGCACAGCCTGGAGTAGTTTGTTAAACACATTTTTCTCAGTCCCGCATCTACTTCCTACCACATAATGTGGGAAATAATGTTAGCACACATAAACGGGTGAGTGCTGGTGCATTTACCCCAGTGTAAAGAACCATTTCTTCCTCAAAAGAATTGTGAACCTTCTTCCTCTGCTTCTGCCAGAGGAAAACAGCCAGAGACTCGCGTGGCTGCTGTGGTTTGAAGAGTCTGGGTAAGGCATGCGTGGCACTGCCAGGGGATGGAAACCACGTCCCTCCTCCTCAGGCCACTCCTGGGATGAATAGCCTGGACAGGGTCCTGGTCCGGAGTGTGTGGAGAGGGTTTTTGCTTTCCAAACACGTCAAAGATTATTGCCGGTGGAGCTGGATGATGAGCTGGCTGTCATTACTGCTGGCGAAACAGGAGGTGAGCATTGCCCCTCATCGTTTCTCACCCGTGGATCGCAGCGTGGTCTGATGGTGCCATGGTGGTGGATGGCACGGAGTGGCAGCATGAGAAATGCTTCCAGGTGCAAAAGTGGGAAGGCTGCATTTCTCTTAGCAGGAAACATGTTTTGGGAGCACAGGTACTGTGTTGGTGAGAACTGCACTACAGTTTTGTGCCAACTGGATTTTTTTTATTTTAAATCACTTTAACTTGAAAGGCATTGGAACAGCTTTTTAATTTTTTTTTTTTTTGCTTCCATGTGGCATACTCTAGATAAAATTTGGAGGTGTTTTCACCTTTTATTTAAAAATACAAAGGTGCCAAGTATGCAAGCCTAATATTATCTTTCTGCTTCTGACTCTGAATAACAGGCAAACATCTCCTGAAGTGGGTTTTTGAAACTGCTGGGGAAAAGTGCTGATGAGTTTGATAGTCACTTATGAAGACTATCACTTCACTTATGAAAAACTTCAACTCTCTGTAATACACCAGCATGAGGCATACACACCAGTTAGTCTTTTCTGTAGGAATTTACATGCCACAGTGACCTTCTGAGTAGGGTGAATTTCACAGGCACTCTCTAGACAGTATATCTATTTCTTTGCCAGCTAGAAAATGTATTGCATACTGCAGTGCTTGCAGGAGCAAGCAAAAAAGCATTGGATTGACATCAAAGGCAAGATCTTTTCTGTACAAAATGCTGGAGATTTTGAGTGGTAAAAATCTGGCAAAGGAAATGCATACTGTTTTTCATTGTAAGCCCCTTTCCCTCCCTCCTCCCCCTCTTTTTAGGGCGTGTATGTCAAATACGAAATAGTGCCAGTACATTATTTATGGAAGCAGTTTGCAGAGACTTTTCTTATAAGTTCTTTGGCCATTTGGGGATGATTGTTTTCAGCCTGGATACAAAAAAAATTTATGTATAACTACAGCAGTATCCTTTTTTTGTGAAGAATTTAGCTGCAGCTCTGTTTAAATTTAACAGCAAAAAAAAAAAAAAGTGTTGGATGAGTATTGAATGTTTACTGAACAGAGAAATTTTTATCATCTTTGGATGGGTGGATGATTATTTAAGAGCGCTGAGCTTAACATGAACTCCAGTAAAGACCTACTGGCATCTGAGAAGTCAAGGGAGATGCTGTACAGGTCACATCTATTTGTTAGGAGGTTATACTTCAGGTTGGTGTTTGCTAACCTCTCAGGAGGAAATAGCTACATACCTTGCAAGCATGGCAAGCCTTGTTTTGCCTGTTGCAATAGGGCACTGGTAAAGGCTCCGTAGCCACTGAATTTCACTGAATGTTAAGTGGTGGATAGTGCAATCTGCTTTTGACCCATTGGGAAAGTCAGACCTGCAGGATGGTGTCCCAAAGCCTTGACTTGCTGTTGGTGATGGAGCGAGGGAACCATGGCTGCAGCGTGTGACAGGCAGCGTGCCGTCCCCAGCCACTGCAGGTGTCATCAGGATGCTGGTGCAGAAGAAATCCCAAGTTTAATTGCCGCTTATTTCCGAAACAGCTTTGCTGGCAGTGAGCAAGGTGGAAAGGCTGATTCTTGCCCTGGGGATGCTGCCGGTGCCCTGGTCACTGTCCCTTCAGCTCCCAGCACAGCAACCCAGCGGGTGGTGAGCACCTCCGCTCTCCTGCTGCTTTGGGGCAAGGGAAGCAAATTGTGAAGCAGTGGCACTAGCTACAGCTGCTGGCCCTCAACTAGCTGGCTGAAGGCAGGACACCTCGGTGAAGGACTGCAGGTTAATATCTCAATCCAACGTCTGTTTCAGGATGAGGTCATCTTGCTCCTAGAAGTTGCCTTGCAATGGGAGGGACGTGTGTTGGTAGTTACTGTGGTCAGGACACAGTATTCTTTCGGTTCCTATGCCTGCATCAGGTGCTCACCGACTTTTTTGATGGGATCAGTTTTCTTGTGGTTGCTCTGCTTTTTCCAATCCCTTACCGTGCAGCTGTGATGTCACTTTTTGGGTCCTAGCACCTTTAGGATTTTGTTGTTATTTTACTAACCATTTTCACAGTTACTTGTAACCAAATATGAAGTAGTAGCAAAGGCTGGCAGGGTTGTATGTGTGTGTGTTTGCTTTTCTATACAGACATTTCTCAGCACTTTCATTGACAGTCCAGCTAGTAGAAGTAAATTATGAAAAAAAATTTGTGTAGTTGCCTTTTCTGTGCCTATTGTGACAGGTGTGTTTTCAGTCAATAGTTTTAGAAGGTATGTTCAGTCCTGAGATGAGCTGTCATGGAAAAGTGTTGTTTTGATGAGGTAATGAAGCTGTAATGTAGGATGTAAAGGGGCAATCTGGGTACTTTGCCTGAGGTTGTGCTTACAGGATTAAACTTTGTAATACCTTTCTATAGTTGCCCTCTAGTTTTGAACATATATAACTAATTATTGAAGTACAAAAGCATTTGGGAAATTGGTAGGGGAATGTGTGATAGACCAGAATAATAGATTCAAACTGATGACGACAGGTCTTTAAGTCCCAAAGGAGAGTGCTGCACAGAAACTTCTGTATTAATACTGCGTTGTATGTCATTGACTATTGCACTTGGAAGGTGTCTTTGCAAATGTGGACACAGCTCTGCTGAAGTGTCTGATTAGCAAATTATTGTTCCGAGAGAATAACTTGAATGTCCATGCCAAGAATGTCTCTGGGCACTTCTGTCTTGTCAGGAGGAGACAGCCAAGGTATTAAGAGCATGTTGTCCTATATGCCGCGGTAACATCCCAGGGCCTACTGGGAGTCACATCTGGGCATGTGATTAGCATCCGCATAATCGTTAGATTTGATCGAGGAGTAAACCCTTGGCTTTTGGTGAAGGATTCTTTGGGACATTCAGCTGTTTCTATCCATGTGCCCCCCCTGCTTACCACTACGTTCTTGCAGACACGAGGACAGTGTTCCAACAGGGTCACTGCTCCTTCATTCCTCTTGTCAAGGCAATGGGATTCACATATTGTTTTCCTGAGATGGTGCAGTGGGGCAACCAACATCAGGCAAATTGATGTCTCTGTAGGTACCCGTTGTTCAAGGGTACGTATTTTGCATGTGATGTGTTGTACTTGAAAGATACCATTATAAATGCCTATAGAGTTCAGTGGTCTTCCTTTTGCTTGCTGTTCCTCCGAAAATGCTGCAGACATGGAGGTGAGCCAGGGTGCCTTTGACCTGCACTATGCATGGTTTCTAGGCAGGGTGTTGAGACCTGTCCTCATGTGGCTGGCAACACATCAGGTTCATTTTTGTTCCTCCTAAAGCTTTGGACGGAACTGATGAAAACTTCACGTCAGAGCAGTGCACTTCCCCAAACGGAAGCCTTGGAAACTAGAGAAGACTCTTCCAAATTCATCTGTTTGCTTGTTCGCTCCTCTAGTCTTTCAGCTACTTGTTTACAGCAGTTGCAGTGTCCTATTTCAAATACCCCATGCAAATGGGACTGGAAGCCGAGACTTCAGAGTATTACTGTGATCAAAGCAATTCTGGTAATTAGTGAATAAACTTAAAACAGGTCTCTAGGATTATTGCGATTTTGCAAACAGTTGAGAGGAATAGCATAGCTTAGTGCCTGTTTCTCCAAGAAGTATGGTATGTTTCTCTTCCCTGCCTTGGGTTGCTGAAGTTTCACTTGCAAAAGCATCTGAAGAGGTTCAGCCTAGAGAAAAAAAAATGCAGGGAGAGATGTGAAAGCTGATGACAACCCGATGACAGGAGTGAATTACATGATTGTGGAACACATAAATGCCTTAAAACTAATACGCCTGAGCAAACACTTCTGCTGTGGTCCTGCATACTTCTGTCCTCAGCATCTCCAACACGAAGTTTCTTATGAACAGAAGCCAGTTGCCCAGATTTTAATGGTGAAGTTCTGGTTGAGAGACTTGTTTACAGCTTTTTCGGTTCTCCTCTCTAAATTTTTCTTAATATGCTATGAAGACTCTATGAAGGGACTCTCATTATGATTATTGTGGGAAAGCAGTTGCTTTTTCCTTCAGGAGAGTGGCACAAAACTGTGGGAAGTACTTTGGCGCTGAAACCACACCCTGCTCCTTCGTGCTCCAGCATTGGCAGGCTACGGAAAAGGATGGAGAGAAAACATTGACTTTCCTTGGAGCTACCAAGATGAGGTGATGTTTCTTAGTCGGTAGCAAACCGGAACGGGAAGCTGCTGTGCATCTGCCTCTCACAATTGTGGCAGAAGTCATCCCGTGCCCCGTATCTCCCCTGACGCTTTCACCTGTGGTTTGATTACCTCCCCCCCTGAGACCCTGCAGTGGGGACTGGTGGTGGTATGAGCTGCGTCTCCACTAGAGGGGGATGCCAGTATAGCTATACTGGGAAACTTTTGAGGATTTGGTAAGGGATATTGCTTTATCTTTCCACTGGTAGTGTTGCCTGTGGACTGTGTTGCCTTGGGTTATGTGGAGCATCCTTGGAAGGAGGCAGCAGGCGGGACCCAGCAGTGGCGCAGCGGATGACCAAGTTGGGTTTCTCCAGAACAGCATCAATTCTGCCATCACACTGTGATGCTTGTTTGTGTAAGGTTGGTCAACCTAGGGAAAGGCTGCTCAGCAGCAGAAGAGACCGAAAATCAGACCCAGCAGGCCTAAGTGGGCTTTGTCAGGGGTCAGAGGAGCCCTGCGTGGGCCTTTAGCTCTGGTGTCGTGGACACAGATGGTGGGTTGCGATTGTGGGATTCCTAAAAAATCTGGTTTGTGGGTGGGTTTCAGTTCGTTCTCCTTTTGTGGCCTGGATCCCTTGGACTTCTTAGTTTATTTGTGTAGTTGCAAAAAAAAAAGAGTCTTTAGTGGTTCCCAAGTAATGCTTTATGGCTTATGCTTTTGTTACAAACTGTCTTAAGGAGGCTTTGAAGTGTGTGCACATTTAATGTATATACCCGTACTAAAGTGCACTGAGTTCCAAGGGGAGAGTTTGAGGCAAACTGCTATTTAGTTTTATTTTTCTTATTTCTTTAAGAATAATCCATTGCTATTCCGTTGCACTTTTCTCTTAGAGGATTGCTTTTTCTCCTTTCTTGCTCGTTATAAGATGTACAAAAGGATTGTATCTGAAAAGTGGTGAGACAGCCTGGATAGTGCCTGGACACTAAATTTTCTGTCATCGTATGTGTTAGAAGATTTTTTTTTTTTCTTGTTCTATTCTTACACTGACTGCATTCTACCTCCTGGCTTTTCATTTTCCTCTGTAATTCTTGATATTTCCTAAATGTTATGATTGACATATTTGTTGGGTAGCATGTGTGCTGAGGACCTAGTCGGAGAAGCTGAGTAATCACTGAAGTATGGTGTGAATTTACAACAACCTACTTAATTCACGTGACCTCTTGTATGCACTAAAAGCTTGTCTGCTAAACACAACTCAGAGTTAATCCAAGTCCATTCTTGAAGTGAATTAGTCAAGCTGCGTGCTAATCCTCTGTGTTTACCTGCTTACTCTGATAGACAGCACCCTTAGTTGCATTAAACTTCACTTGATAATTGAGAGGGGAAGGGTCAGAGGGAAAGGTGATGAAATCTTGGTGTTTTCTTCATCTCTCTTCTTTCAGGGCATATTTCAGAACTGCTTTGCATTTATAAATCTTGAATTCATGGAATGATCAGCATGAGCTACCTGAGGCCAAAACCCAGTACTCTGCTGCAGCTCTTCACTCAGCATTCCTGACAGCCACTGCTGCTCCCGGGATATTTTGGGGAGCTTGTTATTTCCTGATCATCCCTAAAAATTGTTCCTCAAAAAAAAATCACAACTGGTTGAACTGGGATGCTGTAGATGGTGGGGAATATACATGGCGCAGACTGAGGGGATAAGGAAGCCCTTTCGGTCTCTGCCGAGAAAACTAGTAACCAGCCCCGATTTTACAGCATGGACTCACACATTCTGTGTGTATTGTCCCAAGCACATCAGAGACTCACATGGTGGGCAAGAAGTAATTACCTTTCATTTGTCAACATTAGGATTTTTGTTGTCTTGAGCTACTGGGTTTGCTCCCCCTCTGTTGTGGCAAGATCAAAGGTAAGATCTTATTTCTGGGTCACTGCTGTCCATCAGATAAGTTTGTTTGTGGCCTTGGGAAAAAAGCAGTGACGTGAGAATAGGGAATTTAAACCCTGTCATTAAGATAATTCTTTCTTATTGTCAATTCTAAATTCTTTCAAACTTCATTCAGCTTAACTATGCAAAATACAGCACCGCAGAATTTGCTTGGAGACCAGTCAGTTGAACTGATGCAGATGTTAGAAAAATATTTCCGAAGCAGCATGACTGTTANCGAATTTTTGTTTCAGATAAACTTCATTAAACTCCTGTTTGTGCACTTGTGGTCAGGGTCCACGTAGATCTATATTAGGATGGTACATTTGTAATTTGGGGTTTGGGGTTTGGCATGCTTAATTGTGGACTTCCTTGGCTTCAGCATTTCCAGATTATTGTATTTTGTGATGGTTCATTCTGCCTGAAGACTGAACATCTGTTTTGTGGAGGGCGGGGGAGGGGGTAGGAAGAAGCATTTGCTTTAATGCTGGCCCCCCTCAAAGCTGTTTAGAGTATTGTGACATTCTGTTATCATCCAGATGTTTTTTATCTAGTGAAAAGGATATTGCCTGAATGTTTAAATATAAACTTGTTTCAGAAGAATGCCAGCATACTACTACTACTATTCTGAGTTTTAAACAAAAGGTGAATCATGTCAGGTAGGGTTAGCCTCTGTTGCTGACCCATGGAAGTGTTGAATTGTATCACTGCTTTTTTCTTCTTGGAAATAAATATTAAATGTCTGTTTGTAAATTGTTGAGAAGATAAGTTCTTGCTGCTTTTCCTGCTGAGGAGAGATAGCTGAAGAAAAGCATCCTGATATCTTATGTGATCATTTATACCTTGATACAAGCGACCTGGCCTATATTTGTCTTCATTAATAATACTGATTAGTAAGCAAAATAGTGGTGAGAATACTATCTGCAAGAACTGCTTCTTGCAATCTCAGTGTTCAGAATAATTTTAATGAGCAGCTTCTTGCTTGTTTTTTTTGTTTATAATGGAGAAGGACAAAAGCATGCTCCATACTTGCTTCTTACACATATGCACATGCACACACGATGCTGGCAACAATTAATGATGCATCTTAAATGATGAGCTATCCATGGTGACTTTGAACTTTTGTCCCTGTTAGTTAACTTCTTCAAATGTAATGTCTGTTAGCAGAAATAAATAATTTTAAAGGACTTTAAGAAACTGTTTTGAAATGACTTATTTTAGAAGTATTCGGTACTTTAGAAGTCATTATGATGAAAGTACAGATTATGAAAACATTGTCATATGACAGCAGCTTCCTTGTGGTTGTGCTATGAGAGACCATCCACATTGCAGTTACTTGTTTACATAAGCCTGAGCAGATTGGTGTTATTTTCCAGCAGTCGGTGTCTAGCTGTATTTTTCCTCTTTGTAGTCTGGTGATTCTTTCTTGCAGTTTAAAGTAGTGAGAGAATGTTGAAATTAGATGATGGCATGAACTATTACTCTGAAGTCTTCCTAGTTCACTTTGCTTTTACTTGAAATGCAGAAATTAGACATCCACTCTCAGGGATATCTTATTGTTCTAGCACCCACTAATTCGAAAAAAAACTTAGTGGAGCTGGTGCCGCAGTTCTTTCTTGAAGCTGGTGCTGTGGTTAGTACAAATGCTTTAAAGCAGTTTTTGTGCATGGGTTTGGTTATTTTATCTTATGCCCACCCAATCATTCTGTTGAAGAAGCTCCTAATACATCTGAAGAAACCTGCATCTACCAGCCGTCACCCTTTGCATTAAGGCAGATGCACACTCATTCCCCCCAGTGAGAGTGGGAAAAGGTTCTCTAGCCTTGCTGAGGGGCAAAGCAACGATCATCTCCAAGCAATCCTTAACAGGCAAGCACTAATGGAGGTCATTAGGAAAAGCTATATTCTTGATGGACAATGACTGAAATAAGCCTAGAGGTTCTTCCCATTACCTTCTGGTAATGGGAAGCCAACCTGAACTGCAGGAAAATGAGAAAACTGAGGAAGTCATGCAGTATTTTTTTTGACTTTTCAGACAAAGCTTAGAAGAAGCTTCAGAGAAGTAGGAAGCTTCAAGAGAAGACGAAGTATCATTTTAAAAAACAGCAAGGAAATGCTGCCCAAGAGATGGGTACGGAATAGATACAATATGGAAATAATCAGGAAAGGAGGTTGAGCAAGTGAGAGAATTGCACTGGATGGTGCAAATTGACCTAGGTCAGGGAAGCACAGAAAGGATTCTTAAAAAGGACAACTACAGAAACTAAATGGAGGTTTTATCCAATGGTAAATAAGATTTCAAGTCCCTCAATGTGTAGCAGAGAGCAAAAAGGTATCCTGTGTTTAATGGGGAAAAGGAGCATGATTCAGTTGTGGGCAGCACTGTGGTGGCACTTTTAGCTAGTGAGTGCCTTTAAAAAA
>VXBO01005936.1:31960-48496 GCA_013400135.1 Rhinoptilus africanus | reverse complement strand
TTTGAAGCACAGGCTGTGTTGTGAATGCAAACGATGTATATTTGAGATCTGTTGATTGCTGTGTTGTGGAAGAGTCCTACTGAATGCGAGTGCAATTTTTTAAATTTGTGTTGAAATAATTTTCTTTCTAGCTTCGGATTACCGCTGAAAACTTCTTTTCCTTGCATAAGGAGGGCTAACAGCTGTATTGCGCTCCTGAAAGTGAAGACTGAGGTAATAGAAACTTTAAGTCTCTTCTAGCTTCAGGAAGTTGCAAACTCCCCTGGAGCACCTTTTAAAAACTCTTTTAGGTATACAGGTGTGAGTAAGCTGAAGGCAGAAGGGAAAGTAGGAAAGATTAATTTGGTTTTGCTTTGTTTGTTTGTTTGCTTTTTCTTTAGTAATACACTTTTGGACGTCTTCATTTTTATTTGATCTCATTAAGTTAGCTTTCTTACCCCTCATGTTTTTTCCTAAGATGCTTTTCAGGTGGCTTCGCAAGTTGAGGTTAAATATCCCAAGGTATTGTTTGTTAGTATTTTGCTTTTATTTGGCTAAATGCTCTGGCCAGCTGTTGCTGTTATCAGTAAAGCCGTCTGCGAGGTGACACATGGCTCAACATGCTGCAGTCCTGCTTTTAATGCTGTTGGTGGCTAAGAGGTGGTTGTGTTATATATTATGCAGAATGTATTTTTTGGCTGACAAAGTGCAATTGAAGAAGGCATCATACAAACACAGAAGCAGATGTATTATGTATGTGGGACCATTGCAATAATAAACCCCCTGATTCTGTGTTGTATCTTCCTGACACTGAATCACTTCCAAGACAGTTGTTTAGGACGTTGCCGCTCTGAAGTTGGAGCAGTAGTAGGGCAGACAGTACCTGCGTTGACATGTTCAGTGGCTGGGTTAGATCTGAACTTGGGAAAGTTTTTGTCCTTCTGCCTTTTTTGGACATTAATGTCACAAGTGCTCAGATTGGAGGGGAAAAAAAAAAACAAAACAAAACTGAGAAAAGGCAGAAAGCAGATGATGCACACAGGGTGAAAGGAGGATGTTTTTCAACAACCAGGAGAGAGGATCCCCACTCTCGTAATCTAATCTGTTGGGGTATTCATGTTCATTTACCCTGGTCTCCCCGGAGGCTTTAAGAAGGGTCTGGCAGCACTCTGGAGATCAGGTGGCAGGTAGGGATGGCACTTGCTGTCCAGAGGTCTCACTGGGGGCTGCTATCCTGCTTGCTCTGAGCCGTCTCAGCCCACCTCTCTGCCAAACCTTTTGCAGATGTCTGTAAGCCTTGACCATCCCACAAGACATCCTCTGCTAGCATTCCTGCAGCTCCACACATTGGGATATGGCCCCTAGCTCATTGGATGGAATATTACAAAACCTTATTGCGCTACCGTAGAGCCAGGCATTGACGGCAGGAGAGAGGGGTTAGTACCAACCAATTCTGATTTTTAGGCCAATCAGCTCAATTGTCCAATGTAGTTGCCAGTTTATTTATTATTAACAAGCCATTTGTTGATGATAGTGAAACATTTTAAATACTGCATTATTCTTGCTGCATGTCTCCGTCCCTTTCTCCTTCCCTCGCTTTTAAGCCTTAATGATATTTTGTTTAGCTGGTTTCTTTGTTGTTTATCTTTTCTGTCAGTTTGGAAAATTATCATTTTAAAAAAAAAAAATTGCTCTGGAAATGGTTGTGCTCAAACAGTGCATTACTTCACCAATAACAGAAGTTCTGTGAGCAGAAAGTATGTGGATAGATATTGATGCAGTTGGATCAACGCAGTCAGCCTGCGACAGAAAAGGTCTTACCTCTTAGATAATATATGCAAAGAATTGAAATTTAATGTCAAAGTGAATTAAGCATTGATTGCTGAAAAGAAATTACTTGGTTATTTCTCCATAAGGACAGAGATTTGACGGAAAAATGTTTCTAGGTATGGATTGATTTCCGGTTGCCGTTTGGGCAAATGTGTGTGCTGTTTTTTGGGGATGAGGTATTACTTACATAAATATTTTTTACTCTGTGTAGTTATTACCTGTCTTGGTGTATGTGAAAAATTACTTTTGCCCCTGTGTGATGTGCCGGTGTAACAGAAGCATAGAAAATTCACCTCGTTTCCTGTTAGGTTCTCCATTTCTTCTGTGGAAGTGAATGACAAGCTTGGTTTTGTTGCATCTTCTGTCTGTGATCGATCTTTCTTCTCAGGCTGATAAATCCAGCAAGTTTCTTAGGGCTGGTTGTAACTTTTGTGATACTCACTCCTGCTAGTGGAAAAGGGCAGAGACCATCAAGTGTCTTTTACTCTGGGGCTTGGGTTTGGTTGTTGGTATGGGTTTTTTTGCAGTACTTGCAAGGTAGAGATTTCCTGTTGTGTCTGAACCTTTCCATATGTTAGCAAATTCCAGTAAATTCTATTTTTCTAGACAGTGAAGTTGGACTCGAGAAACGTCTGGCTTTAAAGGCAGAGGCTGTTTCCAGGGGAGTGATGGTACAGCCAGCGCAGCCAACAGAGTGACACTGTCTCTTCCCTCTGCCACTCCCCTTCCAGACTTCCACAACCCCTCAGTAACACCTCACAAATCCATTTTCACAGTGAATTTATTCATTCTTATGAAGAGCTTCCACAACAGTGAGATGCTATAGCTCTATAGCTCTTTAAAGCAATCTGTCCACTTACTAGAAAGAACAGACGGGAAGGCTTTGGGAGGAGGCATGTTTGTATTACTGGTCTTCACTGGGATAAAGAAGGGTAGTGTTGTGTGGGCTGTAATAACAGGTGTAACCTGTGCAATTTGTTGGTAGCTGGTCTGAAGGCATGCTGAATTGTTGAACCGCTTCCGCCTACAAGGATGTGTATGAATAGTGGTACAACCCAGTCAGTGCTCACATCAGTCCCTGTGACATCAGAAATCGGTAACTCTCTGCCAGGCTATTATTGACAAAATAATTTCCAGCTCCAGCAGTGTAATTCCAGATTCACTGCTATTAAACCTGTCTAATCAGTACCATATGCTAGATTTATTCTGGTACTTACTGCTATAGCAATAGACAGTGAGTGCAATGACAGCCTTTATCCTGCGTTCAGGAGAGGGGTGTCAAGTGAAAGAGCCAGGATGATACCAACCAAGCTGCCAAATTTGTACAGTAAAATGTCCATATTGAAATACATACACTGTCAACAAATTTTGACAGGGACAGTTAATTTTGTGCTCGCTTCCAAACTGTATTGATGCTTCCGCTGAGGCAAGAAAATGGGAGGTCTCTTTTCTGAGACACCATAAATCTGATGAGGAGACAGTAGGGAAAGTCTCATCAAGTGGAAAAAGACTTGTTGCTCTTGCTCAGAAGGACTTCAAGGCAAGAGTACAACAATGGGCCACACCATCTGTCTAGGAATCTTTCGTTTCTTTTTTGTTTCTTTGCCCAATACTAAATCACTCCTATTAACTTAATAATTGCTGAGCAAGTTAATGCAGGGCACCGGAGGTTATCTTCATTTGCAGGCAGAAAACACCTTGGAACAGAGAGAGAGGGCAGAACTGGAAGGAAATATGGATTGTAGAGATCATAGCCACTTAAATTAGCTCAGCTTGTCCTTATCCTTTAGCGGGTCATCCAGTAAAGTTTCACATGCCATTTGCAGCTCATTCTGCATATTTATTTGTTATAGTACACGATGTACCAAACTCACTTCAAGATTCGGCAGTCTGGTCCCTGATGGAAAACACGACATTTGCTGAAACACCACTCCAGACATGTCACACGAGGAAAGAACGTCCTGAGGTCACAGCACAGGGAGCTGGCATGTGTCTTTTCCCCTCATTTAAACCAGTAGTGAACTGATGAATGAAAAAAAAATAATGTAAAAAAAAAATTAAAATAGACCACTGTGCTTATGCTGAGGCTTGCTGAAGCTGTTTCAGAGAAGTCAGTACAAACATCAGAGTTCAGATCGCCTGGCAATTTCATGGAGACCAAGGGCTTCTTATCTGCATTTCTGTGGTGTGGTGTCCCCTTTGCCAGTCTGCTGAGACATTTTCAGAGTTGCAGGTATCCCTGCTTACCTACAAAATCATGTTGATGCATCCTGGATTATTTTAGGATTTTTTAAATTGCTTTAAAGTATATTTCAAGAAAAGTTTCGCTGTTTGAAGAGTTACTATTAACTTTTTCAGAACAGTTTTATGCTAGTATATTGCATTTGTGTAAGTGAATCTGTACAACTGCTGTTCAAAGTGACAACATGCAAGGTGGTGAAGGCTTTACCTAAAATAATATAAGGACTCAAAAGAGTTAACATCTTTCTGTTAGGAAGAAGTCACTGTAGTAAAGGAAGGAGTAACAGGAAGGCCTATTCTTTTTTCTTAGCATAAAATTGAAACCAGTTTTTCTGTCTTTCATGTCTATTTTCTTATGTGCTGGAAGGTATATCTGTAGTTTTTCTTTTATTAACCAAGTGATTACTGGAGAGGAAAAACACCTCCATGAGTCCATAGTAGGTAACCAAATATTCGTGTTCTGACCATCACTGTAACAAGTGGTAAAATGAAGCAATAGACAGGTCAAGTTATTGCTGTTGCTCTTCCCTGCATGGTATTTGTTTGCCTTTTGCCTTGTACGGCTGCTGTTGTGGGCTCATGCTTTTATGTGTGTGTTGAAGAAACTAATGCTTACCAGCAGCAGTTGTTTAGTGAAGGAGGCTGCCGGAGGTGAGTGATGCCAAATGATTCCTTTTGGATGGCAAGACTTTAGATGGCACATGAAATCTGGAATGTCTCTGAAGTGCCATCTGGAAGTGGAACCCTTATGAGAAATCCTTCTCTTAATTTCTTGCCTTTTTACATGTTGTTTGAATGTTTTATTTTCCTTGACAGGTTTACGGGCCCTATGCATCTGGGATCAATTAGGACTTAAAACTGTCCTCTGAGAAACCATAAGTGAGCCTTTTGTTCACTGGAGGTGTGCAGGGAAGGTAGCTTTGTTTAGCTAAGTCATATTTAACAGCTTCAAGGTCACACCAAATCAGCATCTTCAGAGTCATGCAATCCAGAGACTTGAAGTCTGTGAAGTTAAGCTGT
Source organism: Rhinoptilus africanus (assembly GCA_013400135.1). Taxonomy (NCBI): domain Eukaryota; kingdom Metazoa; phylum Chordata; class Aves; order Charadriiformes; family Glareolidae; genus Rhinoptilus; species Rhinoptilus africanus. Next base: position 43,426 of record VXBO01005936.1, on the reverse strand, counting down.
GGTACCAAAAGATGCTCTGATAGTGGTGCAGGAAAACAAAGCAGAAAGATGGCAACAATGCAGGACACCTGAAGTTATAATTTTTGTCATCGTCATGGATTTTCCAGAAGCAGTTCCTTCAAGATGAGGTTTTTGCGATGCATGATTACATTTCTCCTGACTGCTCCAAGTAATGACAAAACTGCATGGTTCCTCTTTTCTGTGGTCTCAGACAGCTGATCCAGAAATCATGATGCTTAATCATATATTTCAGAGAGCTATGTTTTGCCTGGGGAGGATACGTTCCTGCTCTGCATGTTAGATGTGCACTACTCTGCCGAGCATCAGCTGATTTTATTTTTTTCTCAGTTAACCAAGACCTCAATGTGTTACCACAAATTTTAGGTACAGATCCAAGGCATTTCTCCAGTTCGAAGTCCTCTAGGTGCACTCACTAAAGACAGCAGCATCTATCAAGAGTATGTAGAGTGGTATTTGTCTGTGACACCTGCAGTTCCAGTGTTTGGGAAGGATATGTGTGAATCTGCTTCCAAATTTGGGCATTTTTCTCAACAATTTGTAATGCAGCAAGTCATCAAAATCTCATTAGTAAGAAGCCACTCCTGTGCTTTTGTGTTTCAGACTTTCTTTTTAGTAGAGATTACGTTTTCTGTCATAGTGCCCTTTAGCAAAGTTAATATGAAGATCCTATTCCCTTTATTTGCAGTTCTTGAAAAACACGGGGCTGCACCCAGAACTCACACGGGTATTAAGTTAGTAGCCACCTTTGTTTGCTTGAATGGAGCCTGCCTGTTTTTGCTCTGCTGTGAAAGCACAGTCCCCTCTGTACTTTATTATTGCTGAAGAAGATGAGGCAGGCTGGGAGCCGGGGGCGGGGCGGGGGGAGAGTCCTTTGGTACGCACCAACCTATTTTCAGTTGGAATGCTTTTAGGAGCCTAACCTGTTGGCAGAAAGTCTTAATCATTGTGTACGCCGTGCTCAGGAAGTGGAGAAGCAACGTGTATGCAGAAGAGCCTTCCTTTCCCTAGCCAAATTGAGGGATCAGTGCAATGCAAGCAACGACAAGGCAGCTGGGTGCGGAAGGGGAAATGTGAAATGGCCACAGGTTTAGGAATTTTTAACTAATACTGTGTTTTCTATTTCTTGGATAGATGGTAAAAAATGACTACAAGCATATTTCTCCTCTAATATGCGTTAAACTGCTAGTTGGATTTTATGGATTTAAGCTTTTTCTGACATATGTGTTCTATATGGAGTACGCAGAAGTAGCTAAAGGCTGGACAGACTTAACGTTATTATTTTTCCGTAGTTTTTCTCTTGTGATCTGTGACAGTCCCTAATAAAAATGATCTTTTTCTCTCCTTTTTTATATGTGGCAAACAAGATTCGAAGCATACCTCTGGGTTTGGTGTAGATCGTTTTCCCTAAAGTTTGCTGCTTCTGTAAGTTTTTCCCCATCTTCATTATCCAAGAGTGGCAGCATTTCAGGATTAAGAGAAGAGAACAGATTTTAAAAGAAACTGATCATGCACTGATGTAAAGTAGGTGCAATGACACTGCTGCTCTTAAGCATGCTTTGAGAGAACAGAAACAAAGATCTTATGAGATCTTATTTAAGTTACCTTTGTGACAGTTCACAAAACAGTGATGAAATGTGCTGGGTGAGGATCTTGAGGCTGCTGATGGACTTTTACTGAAAATCACTCTCTTGATCAAGTAGCAAAGCTTCCCTGAGTCAGAAAAGCAGTAGTTTCAAGTTGATGCTATTTGTTTTCTTCATCTGTCATGCAGAGTGGAAAAAATAGTGAATTTCAGAAAAAAGGCAAAACTCTGTTTTTGAAAAGAAAACAGAAAGCCTGAAGGATGTGTAGCTCAGTTCTGTGACTTCCAGTGAAGGCCGCCTTTCTGGAATGTGAAATCTCAATTTTCTGTTCTCTCCATGAGTATAGTAGTAGAAATTTGGAGCAAGGAGTGGAAAGAATGAAAGTTTACTAGCACGAAATTAGTAGGAAAGAAAATAGGGGTCACTGGAAAGCCATATAAAGATGGAAAAACTGATCCAAGAGCTTGGAAGATGAGACAGCTACATGTGACGTAAGGCATGTGGGGATGTGTTGAAATGTGAAGCAGGCATTTCAAGATGATGCTTTTTAAGGAGGAATAATTTCCACAGTGGCGTGCAAAGGCTGAGTTTAAATGAACATCATTTAAAAAAAAAAACAGACCAGACATAACTGACTCAGAAAAGCATGTGGAGTGCAACTTTCCTACAGCATTTATCTGTTCTTTCTTGGCTTGGTAAGTTAACTGTTGCCTTTGAAAAAATGAACCAGAGGCCAGGAGAGTTACTAGACCAATGTCTCGGTTTGAAAAATACTGGTTAGGTTTGGGGTCATTTTTGGCATATTTATTGGCTGCTGAATATACTTAGCATAAGTGTTTTTCTGACATGATCAACAGAATAGGAAGCAGTAGATACAGAAAGCAAGAGGCGTCTCTCCAAAATCCTTTCTGTGGTTGCTAATTTGTGGGTTGTATTGTATATGTCTGTGGAAAAAAAATACAGTAGTCTTTAACTGAAATTTTTAAATGGGCTTAATTTCTTGGACATTTACAGTTTTCTCCTATTTTGTTAGGTTTTTCTTTGCACAAAAGAATAGAAACATACAGAAATGCTTGATAAACGTGATAGTTATGGAAATAACTTCATTCTGTTGGATCCTCTGATCAAATTTTATATGGCAATTCAGTCTATTAACTTACAGCAAATCTGTGCCTGTCTAGCACAAAAATAATATGATTAAGATAAATGAAGGATAAAGATGTCATAATGTAGAAGTTATTTTTGTTAACACAGAAGAAAAGTTCATGTGATCACTGAGCTGTAAACAGTAGTTCTTGAGGAAATAAATGTATCCTAAATTCCAGCAAGTAATTCTACAAGTACTCTTCTGTGAGGACTTTTTTCTTTTGGCATAGAAAAACCCCCAAAACTTTAACATTATTCCAGTGCTATGTAGGTGACCATATTTCCTTGCAAATGTGTACATGGCTTATGCAGTATTCTTCTTGCTGTGTTCAGTTTGCGTGAATTCTAGTTTGTGTGGTCAAGTGAATGGTTTTGCTGTTCTGAACCGAGTTCTAATGTGCCCTTTGAAACTTTTCCTGCAAATCTGTTAAGAATGGCCATGTAAGCAGGTCGGGTTGTGCAAACTCACAGGCTGGTTTTGCAGCAGCCGAGGGGCTTGGGTGTTGACTGCATACCCAGCTCTTTTATTATTCTCAACTTTTTTTTTTCCTTCCTACTAGGAGCAAATGCCAGCATGACTAGGGTCTGAGGAAGTGCTTCTGTGTTCCGACCAAGGGTTTGTGGGTGCAGAGGAAGGGTGCAAGGACAGCAGGGACACTCTGAGCTACCATGGATATCCCCACTGATTTGGTGCCGTCCTCCATGATGTCCCAACCCGAGGAGATCGAGGTGAGCAGACCACAGTGAAACTCTGGCAGCTGAACTGACTTAACCTCTTTTTGTATTTCCTTATTGCATCCTGGCCTTTTCTCCTGTCTCACCTCTGAGTCATCAAGGGAATTTTTCCTTATTATCGACACTTATCATGTTGCTATACTTTGAGATACGGTACTGCTGTGTTATACTACTATTTGTAGAAGAAAATATACTGCCAAATATGATCTTTATTGACTCCACGTAGATGGTCCCTGCACTGTGGTTTGATTTATACTGTGCCTAATGAATACAAAGTAGAAGAAGGTCATAATGTGTTTCGGCTGGAATAGTATGAAAGGGAACTTCAGGTTCAGTGTTCTTATCAGAAAAGCTGAAGTTTTAAGCCAAAAGCAGCAATAAAATTAATAATATACTTAAAATTACTACCACATTTATCTTGCTTTAAGGAATCAAAGTGTGTGTTTCAGACTTAATATTTATAAATACCTAAGTGATTTCTTCAGCTCTATGTACTGAACACCAAGTACTCGTGTTTTCTGATGAAGTAAATATTAGAAACAGAAAAGGAGATGTTAATAACAGTCAAGACTTCATCTCAGAAAAGCATTTTCAAAGTCCCTTTGACTTCATAGAGACCCAAGTGTCTGTTACAACTTAAAACTTTTAAGACATATATTTTACTGAAGAGGACAACACAATTGATTAAGGTAGATGTCAGAAAATTTGAGAGCTACTGTTTATTTTGCACTTTTTTTTTGTTTGCTGGAGATTCTTTGGCACAGGGGACTGCATCTCTTAGCAGTGTGCACTGAGAAGTGCAGTAGTTCAGAGATCCCTGGACCTTGTGAAGTTGCAAAAAACAGGCCCACTAAAGGGTGGTGACGTGAAACAAGCTAAATCCAAAATTGGCTTTAGAGAAACTTCTTTGTGCTCCTTATCCTCCTGTGTTTCAAATGGAGAATGTTTGTTGCTTTTCAAGTTTCTGTCACTCTTAGGGTCAGGGAAGGATTTCGTGTCTTTACAGCTGAACAGAATACCTGGTAGGAGGTAGATGCCCTGTGCTTGCATCCCAGCCTGCCTGGCTGCTGCTGGACTGTTCTTCCTTTGGGAGAAAGTCTCCTTCAGGTCATCTCCTTACGTGCTCTGAAAGGCACTTGCACCCCTGTCTCCATGGGTACTCTCTTCATAGCCTTCTTTATGTATGAGAACTTTGTGTATCTAGGGGTTGCTGTTCAGGATAAATGCCTTCTCAAAGGGAAAATAAGGTCAACTGTGGTGCAAGAATGAGTGGAAGAAAAGCTATCACTTGTAAAGGGCTTTGATCAGCATAGTCACCATTCTGTTGTAATTAAGGGTGAATAAACATACATGTCCTGTGTTTGCAGGGAGTTTCTACCGAAGAGAGCCTGCCCTGGACTTACATTGCTGTATCAAAGACTAGGGATAAATGGATGATTCTGGTCACCGACTGGTAATCCAGTTAGTTTCCCTCCATGCTTGGGTTTTAGAGACTGAGCTTCAGTGAAATTTGACTTGGGAGCCGAAAAGAAATGGCAACAGGAAGCGAAGGAAAGACCAATCTCAGTGTGGGACATTATGGTAGAAAATATCATTCTGTCAACCTTGGGTTGTAAAAATCAAGTCAAAATCAACTCAAATTTTATATCCATATGGACATGCATGAATTCCCACAGATTTCAGTAAACCATTGTGTATCTGATAGTTGATATAAGGCTTCAATCCTATGTAAAGGTGTAACAGCTCCAAACAATCAGCTGGGAGCCATATATATGTTTCTGAGGGTAAGGAAGAGGTTTTTAAACAGGCAAGGATGTGGTGAGCCACATAGCTACGGAGAAGAATCATTAGATGGATGCACCGAAGTAAAGCACTTTTCAGACTATGACTGTATGGGCTTGCCTTTTACATTTGTGTTGACATACAAATGAACTTTGTATATAGTTTAGAAAACTATATTCATTAAAATACATTTTTTCTGGAGGACATTATTTTGCCTTTTGAAACTGAGCAGATGCCACAGTGTGCTGCAGAAGACATTTAGAAAGTAATGTTTTAAGGAAAGGGGTTTTTTTTAAATTTGGAAGTAGCCTTGCATGCCTGCTGCATGAGCTAGATGCCATCTCAGTTACAAAAAGAAGTGCTTTGCTACTTTAAACTTTCTCTAATCATTTTTGTATTTTATCTTTCATCTTTCCTTTAGCTTTTCATCTTTCCTTTAGCACTGCCGTGATAGTTGGTTTTCTTCACATTCGGTCAATTTAGTCTTAGAAATAAATATTTATTTATTATTTATTTTGTATACACATGTATGTACATGTGTGTATGTGCATGTATCTCAGTAATAAATACTCCTCTGCCTATCATTGATCCTTTAACTGCAGAAGGCAGACAAGAATAGACTGTTATTTACCACAGGGGAGAATTCCAGAGACTGCAGCAGGACCTTTTGCAATCCAGAGCCCACCCTGACAGGTTTTTGCCTGGACTTGAATCCTACAGATGCTTGTGGTGACACCACAATGAGGGAAGTTCCTACTAGTTTACTTGCAACTGGTGTCTGTCTCAAGATCTGTCTTCTGAATCAGCTAACAAAAAAGATTCACATTTTGTAAAAGTTTTTGAAAGTCACTTCTTGATGCCAGGTGTGAAACTGTTGTTACTGTTCTGAAATATTCTTATTTCTAGTGTGTCAACATAGAAACCGGTTTTGGTGGTCTCTACAACCCTCTACTGAAGCAACACATTTTCCACAGTCATGTCTTTTCATACAGTCCCTATGCACTGACCTGTCTGAAGCTCTCTGGTGCAATCTGGTTTCCCCTCCAGGTTCCTGTTACCAGACATACGGAGTGAGATTTAAGGCATCATTTGAGAGCACCAGATTTAAAGCATCTTCGTCAAGTTTAAATGTGAAGAATAAGTAAAGTTTCAGGCTAGTTTAGCTATCCGTAGATGAAATCTGGAATAGCAATTAGTTCTGGAACAATATTCATACTATGTCAATGAAATGAAAAATTTCCAGAATAGTCTTTGAGGTTTTGGCAATGGGGTTTTATTGTAAGGCAGAATCTAGTGATTTCAGATTAGATAAGCCATCTTGCTCCTAAAGAGAGAGAAACAAAATGTAACAGAACTTTTTGATTTTTATATTGGGGATATTTTGTGGTACGTGTGATGACTTCATACCTCAGCTATGTATAAGCAAAATTCCGTCATAGAAACCTGATTAATTGGATAATGGAGTAAGCAGAAAGTTAAATAATTCTGTAAGAAGCATTTAGCATCCCAAAGGGCTTTGCTGTTTGCAAAAAGGAAACATAACAAGTGGTGATCTGAACTGATTAATGTACTCTGTGGAGTGATTAGTATATTCTCTCTTTGTGAATGGCATGAGATGAATTCCTCAGTAAAAGCTTTGAAGAAGAAATGATTTGAGCTCCAGTTGCTTAATGAACCAGGGACTTCCAACAGTGCTTCAGAAATGCATAAAATAAGAAAACAACAAAAATTCATCATTCTCTCTTTGCTTTTGCCAGCAGTGGATCCTACCAGCCAAACACTAGAAGTAAATGAGTACATTTAAATAACTGCCTTGCAGCTGTTCCAAAGAGAAATCCAGAGCAGTTTCCATTATAGTGGCTTTTCATGGCTGTGTGGTTAGCAGAGCCAAAAAACACTTCTCCCACTCTGTGCCATTGAATACCATTCTGTTTTTCCCTCTTCTTTGTTTGAATTAGAGTGGAAGAGATTTAAACTATCCTTGCCACAGAATGGTCATCCTCAATAGGTTTTTCCTCTTCATAATTGTGCTTGAGAACAGACTCTTGTGGGGTGGCACAGCTGTTGTCACCGCTTTCCCCTACAAAGCCCAACACATTTTGCATTTTGGATTTGGTGCCCAAATTTCTGCTGCCAACAAATGTGTAGATATTTTTTCTCCCCTTCTAGGTGAGTAAACAAATTAACCTCTTTACCAAAACAGACTTCTGGCAGTGGTAAATAGGATAAATAAGAAAACAAAAGCAAATGGTGAGACTGGAAGAAACAATTTGTGATTACAGGTATATCCACCCAGTTGCAGGCATCACAGCAGAAGCTTAAATACCAGTATGCTTTTTTTATTTTTATTCTTATAGTAAATGACATTATCAGGGGTTCAAAGTACACCTCTGTTTTGTTCGAAGTAGACCAATACTGCCTTATAGGCAGCTGCTCAATACTGTATGAATAAGTTACTGAACTGTCTGATGTATATTTCAAGAAAATAAAAAGTGTATTTGCCATGGCAAACACAGGATAGTATTTTTATTTCTATTTGGAAATCTCCATTTCCTGCCCAAAATGAAATTTGCTCTGCTCATTAACATGATTTTGAATAAGCATTTTGCTTGTAGGCTAAACTCTCCCAAATGCTCACTTTGCTGGTTTGCTTGGTGAGGAGTGATGGAAGGTGTGCTCTGGAGACAGAAGTAGCCCCAATAGCCTAGAGCATTTTTTCTGTATAAAAGGACCAGTCTTTCAGCTGCTGGAGCCAAGAATTAATTCCCAGCTTGGCTCACTGAGCACCAAATTGGGCCCAAAGAACGCATGTTGCAATTCATTATGCATGGAAACTCACTCGGGATGTTAGAAATGCAGATTATTTTTTTTTTTCCTCCTGTGTCTTCCACCCTGATGGATTCTAAAGTGATATAGATATGGGGACTGGGTGCTGCACCTCTCTCCAGGAAGCTCTTCCCAGGGCTGCGGTCTTTGGGGAAGGTCTGTCCTGCACCACAAAAATCACAGAATCACAGAATGGTAGGATTGGAAGGGACCTCTGGAGATCACCTAGTCCTAGCAGGGTGACCTATTAGAGTCACCTAGAGCAGGTTGCACAGGAATGTGTCCAGGCGGGTTTAGAGATTGTAGGGTGTTTGTTTGGTGGGGGTTTCTTTGGTGGGTTTTTTTTTTTTTCTTTTGTGGGTGTGTGGTTGGACTGGATGATCTCAAAGGTCCTTTCCAACCAAGAAGATTCTATGATTCTATGATTACACGTCCCCACAGAAGGAGACTCCACCACCTCTCTGGGCAGCCTATTCCAGTGCTCTGCCACACTCTAAGTAAAGAGGTTCCTTCTCATGTTTTGGTGGAGCCTGTACCCATGTTTAGCTAATGTTTGTTAATCTCAGCTTGTCATGAAATCTCCCCAAAAGAAAATGAAGCTTGAAGAGCTTTGCAGAAACCCCTTCTGCATGGGACTCTGTATGGGACATTTGAGCTCAACTACCCAATTTGGGCTCAGCATGCCCAGTCATGTCTCTCCTGGTGGGAAAGACAGTTAGCTTATTTTTGCAATACCTCCACATTGCCTCCCTTTCAGGGGAGCCTGGAAGGTAGAAACGGGCAGCAGAGAAGTGCTCTGTGGTCTTGGAACAAATCTTTAGTAATAAAAATGTTTAAGCCATCCTAGCAATGTAAGGTGAGGGGGGGAAGTGTTGATGTAGAACTATGCCCCGATTCAAACAGTCTTCATTTCCTCCTAATGGGAAAACATTCACCAGATCATGTAGGTAGTGCTTGTGACGGATGCAGCTCATCTGAAAGTGCTGGATCTGTGTGAAAAGAGCAATGATACAGAAGTGTCTGAATTATTGGGTACATTTCTGGAGGCATGGGTTCACTCTCTGTCTTTTCTTGGATATTTTTTTCCAATTCTACTACTTTAATTTCCTAAATCCCCCTTTGCTTGCAGAATTCTGCAGTGAAAGAGACTTCATGTGCATGTGCACGTGAATGCACGCTTCATTTCTGCAGCGGTAGTAGAAAGTGCAAGAAGTTGAAACCATAGAACTGGCAATCTGGGGCCCTGTTGGGCCAGGTCAGCATGCTCCTGACCATCGCTGATCTTCACTAATGCTCTTGAGTTTGAATAGCGAATTTTATGGCTCCTGATTTATCTGTCCTGAAAAGCTGTAGGGCTGAGTCAAGGTATTTCAGACCTGATAGTTAACGAATCTGGCTTCTTCCAGAAGAAAGACATTCTTAGATTTAGCTGGACTTCCTGCTCTCACCCATTCCTTTTTTAGCCCACGGAGGCTATTTTTGAACTTGCTTTTCTAACAGTCGAAAGTGAATAAGCACTAAGGAAGGTCAACACCCTCTCTGGTTTTATAATCAATCTGTGGAGGCTGTAATCACAGTTTCCAACAGGATCTGTGTCACTTGTGAATTATACCTTCCAGTGGTAAAATTGCTTCTTTTTGCAGTATTGCTAGTGACTGGGTCTCTTTGGTAGACTGGATATCTAGATATGTTGGGTTACCCTTTTCAGGTATAAACTGTGGGATGCAGAGAAATTCTCAGTTCAGTTCCTAGTAGTTGGAACATTTGTTAGTTCTGAAACTCCATGGTAATACAGTCTACTACAAAAGCATCCTAACAATTAATAGATATGGTAGCTATTGCCACAGGATCCATAAGTAACTTTATGTTTTATCATGCTATAGCAGAGTTAAAGGGATCTCCTTGCAAAGAGATTCCTGTCCTCGCTTCTTTTCCTCTATGTGAAGGGTAAAATGAGGGTAGTGAAATGAAGAAGTGGCCTTCTGTTACTGAACAACCACATCTTAATATACAAGTTTTTCTTTAAGTCCCTTGAACGATTTCTTTGTGAGATGCAATTCTGAAAAGGTTATGTTGTATCTTGGTGGTAGTGTTTCATACTCTTATTGTGCAGATGAAATTGTGTCTGTATATAAGGCGTAGTATGCATAAAGCTATAATGAATCAGGACCCTTGCCTTGAGATCTGATATTATTTTTTACATAAATTTTGGGTAAGTACCTTCTCAACTTCTACTCTTATCTTGTATAGAAATGCCATCTTTTCCTCTTTATTTTTAAACTTTTTTTTCTTTTGCATTCTGCAGTTTTAGCAATAGTTTGTGCTTTTCATTAGATAATGGAGGTTTTCTTGCAAACTGGATTTTTTTCAAATCTGTTACAACTTGACTTTCATAAAACCTGTGGTTTTGCAGTGATGGGTTGAGAAAGTATTTGTGCATTGATTCAATTATTCCTCTACTTACTCGCTTATGCTTACTTTAAAGATATTCTTAATTGACACCCTTATCTGAGGATTTTGAAGTTGGTGGTTTCCCCAGGTTTTTCAGTTCTGGCCTTCCTGTTGTTAAAATTTAGGGTACTTAGCTAAACTGAAGGCAATGTTACTGATTCTTGATTTGCTGCTGCTGCACTAAAAATTCTAAGACACCTATTGCTGTTCTGGAGTCCTAGCCTACCATTCCCAATTCTGTATTTCCTCTGAAATATTTTCTGGATTTCTGGGCAGCACTGAGAATGATAAACATTGGTTTTGGGATCCAAGGGGAGCAACTTCAGAATTGAAAGCTCATCCTGCATAGAAGGAGTCTCCTCTTAGTCTCACAGACTTCAAGAAGTTGCATGACTCCTGAAAAATTGAGGTCTCCGGCTTGTACTTGACATTTCATTGTATGCAGAATTGTCATCTTCCTCAATCTTCCTTGCCAAATAAATTACTTTTCATCTCGCCCTGTGTTCTGGGTAAGAAAACAGCAGCATGTCGAGGTTAATTCATAGAATCATAGAATTATCAAGGTTGGAAGAGACCTTAAAGATCAGCTAGTTCCAACTCCCCTGCCATGGGCAGGGACACCTCCCACTAGATCAGGTTGCTCAGAGCCCCATCCAGCCTGGCCTGAAAAACTTCCAGGGACAGGGCTTCCACCACCTCTCTGGGCAACCTGTGGCAGTGTCTCACCACCCTCACGGTGAAGAACTTCTTCCTAATGTCCATTCTGAAATTAACTATCTCTAGTTTTAATCCATTCCCCCTAGTCCTACCATTACCCGACATCCTAAAAAGCCCCTCACCAGCTTTTATGTAGGCCCCCTTAAGATACTGGTAGGCCACAATAAGGTCACCCTGGAGCCTTCTTTTCCCCAGACTGAACAAC
>VXBO01005936.1:14670-31934 GCA_013400135.1 Rhinoptilus africanus | reverse complement strand
AAACAAGCCCTGTCCCAGTACTGAACCTTGAGGGACTCCACTTGTCACTGGTCTCCACTTGGACATGGACCCATTGACAGCCACTCTTTGGGTGCGGCCGTCAAGCCAGTTCTTTATCCACTGAATTATCCACTGAATTGTGAATTCAGTAAAGGGGAAAAGGGAGGAGCAGAGTCTGTTTGGAGAGCTAAGGGTTAAAATATTTTTAAGAGTTTTCTTGGATATGGAATCGTTTTTGTGGCTTCCAAGTTTTAAAAGCTCTGTAAAAGTCAGACCTTAGTATTCTAAGAATGTTCAGCTCTGTTTCTCTCGGACAGAAATAAATGCACCAATGCCTGCTGGTGGGGTTAGCCTTTTTTTTTTCTTTTTTTTTTTTCTTTTTCATTTTTTTTCTTAGGTGGACTGTGGAACTCTGCAAACTCCTGGGTTGCAGTGGGTTTTCTGATCATTTGCCCCTTGGGCATCTTGTGCTAACTAATGATTCGTTTAGACAGTATCAATCAGCAGTGTTTGAAAACTTGTTGGTGTTTGTTTTCCACCCTGAGCATCTCTCCGTGCACAGCCCTCACCAGATGGGCTGTCACTCACCACCAAGCTGGCAGGATCCGGAGATCCTGTCTCATCTTCATGCTCCAGGCAGCCAGTGCCTTCTCCACACTGGTCTCTTCTCTGAGAGGGGAAGGGGGTAATGGGCTGCTCACCCAAGAACATCCCATGGGCAAGCTGCTCCATGCCTTGGATCCAAATCCTCATCCCACTCTTTAAGCTCTGATGGAGAGGTCGGACAGCAGCAGGATGAATCAAGCACAAAACACTGAAAAGTTGCTTACATGTGTTTTTATTCCCGATCTCCCCACTGCCACCCCAGTGACATGGTCCTGTACCACTAGAAGAGAGGAGCCAAGAGGACAAGTATAGCAGATAGTGGCTGGAAAGGACAGTTCCAAGGTGACTTTCTGGCCACAGGATGACTAGATGATGAATACAGAAGCAGAGTGAATTTTATTTATGAAATCCTGGTGCCAGATTTCCTGGTATGTGTGTACTGTATTATGGTTATAACTACATCTCATGATTTTAAGAGATTTAACTCCGCATACTCAGGATTTTCTTGTTCTCTGGTTTGGGACAACTGTGTCTTGAGTATTAAAGCAACTTCACATGGTTAGAAGAGGCTTTGCTTTTAGCCGGCTGTTATTTCATTTCACTTTATCTGTCATGTTGGTTTATATGTCAGACGTTTTCTCCTTCTACACAGATGTGTCCTAGAGATTTACTTAATGTGGGCAATTTGGAGCTCAGTTTGTTTTAAACTTCTGTTGAGATATACAAAATGGATGAGGTAAATCTCAGGGCACTGCACATCTGGCTTACCCAGGCAATGAAACACACAGAGTGAAACTCCAGGAAATTAAAATATAAACTTCCCTGCCCCTTTTCCTGCAGGGGCAGGAGAGGGGACGGGTCTGCCTGCTTGCATATGCCATTATGGTATGTTAACACTTTCGGTACTGAGAGATACTTCATATTTCCCTCCTACTTAAGTCTTTCCAGTGAGATAGCAGCATCACAGGTAAATGTGATGCCTTGGCATTTTTATGTTTGTGACCTGTGAGGTCAAAACCTTCCTGTAAGGTATACAGTGGTATCTGAGAAACCTGATCATCTAGAAGTCCCCTGTTTGAACTCCTGCCAGCAAACTCTCTCTTCTGCTGCATTTCTTTCCCCTGGGACTGAAAAGATTGCTTTTAAAGGAGATCTAGGGTTTTAGATAGCACAGTCTAAACCCAAAACTTCTCCCAAATCCCTTATGTGAACAGAGCATTTTGTTCCCGTGTCTTCAAAAGGAGAGAAGCCAGCGAGCCTCATGCTATTCCTCTGAGATTGCTCGAGTGCTGTCATGCTTTTAAATTTAACAAGTTTGACGCTATAGCATTTTACATACTGTTATGTGTGTTGCCCTGGCTTGGCATTTTTTGGATAAGAGAAATATTTTCATCAAATCTTTTTTCAGATTTCATATGAAAAGGCTGAGGAGGAGATTACAATATTGAGGGATCATTCACATCCTAAGCCCAAGCGCAAAATAAACTCACAAAAAAATAAAGTGATATCTTCCACATTTTAAATTTCTGAATCAAAATTTTATGTTCTGCCAGGTGCAGCTGGCCTCTCTCCACAGGAGCAACACTGGAGCAGGAATCATTACATATGGGTAACAGCCATACGAAAGAAAACTTTAAATCGACAAATATATAGACAAAGATAATTAATTGAGAAACACAAAAATGCACTAGATCCTGGAGTCCTAACCTCCTCTGTAATTCAGACTGTGAGACTGCATCCAGGTATTCCTACAGAGAGTAAGAAACCCCAGAGTATTCACATAATTAATGTAGATGTTGGCAAGCATTTATAAGGGCCACTAATTCATTCGTATGACTTCCTCTCTCCCTCAAGGTTCCTTATATTTGACTTATTATTGCCACACGGTCTTTAACCAAAGAACTAAAGCCAGATGTCTTGTAGCTAGGTCTCCCTTTGTTAAATATCCCTTATAAATTGTTTTTTCTATGCAACAGAGAGATCCTACATGAGAACTTTTTAAAATTTGTAAATAATTAAGGCTGAAAGGTTTCTAACCTAAGAGTTGATGTATCCTAGAGGAACAATAAAAGTTTTATAGTCACTGTGCTAAGAAATACTACTGACTCTAGCTTTTTATTATCCTGGGTCTGCAAATGTTCTGATCAACGTTTAGATTGGAGATGAAGTCATTCTAGAAAGACTTTTTTCTTTTAACATATAAAACTAAAGTCATGTAATGCATTTGGGATATAGGTGGAAAGTTTTCTATGTTACTTTATTTGGAATTAGCTTAATTGTGTTGACAAACAGAAGGAAATGAAAGGAAACAGAAATAGCACTGGGTAATTCTAAGGAAATTGTTATGAGATCCTATTTTCACTCAAGTTCACTAATTAATTCTGTTTACCAATTCTGTACATTGTTGGTTTTAATATGAAGGTTAAGTCAGCTGCAGCGTTTCCTGCAGAATGACTGGAGCTGTCCAAAACATAGGGTTATGTTTGCATGTTTTAATGGGCAGAAATTCTTATCTTTTAGTGTTGTTGATCTGTTCTTTGATTGGGCTTATTACCTGGGTTCTTACTAAAACAGTAGAGTCAGTAGAGTTTCACAGCCATAAAAGCAAGGTGTCAGAGCTAGGTCTCCTGGGTCTCTTTCGAAAAAGACTTTTTTGACACAAGTTTCTTGTTTTATTTTTTAGTATTGCTTTTACATCCTTGTTGTTAAGCCATGCTAAACCAGAAGCCGTGATGTTAGTCAGAATGGTTTCTTTTTCCAGGGTTTGCCTTTTGGGAATTGCACCTTGAGTAATTGATTATGACTGAGGAAGGAAACTCATTAAGCATTTTCTTGTTAGCCAACAGTTTTATGCAAAACTTCTACATTCTGGTGAGGTATAGGGCTTGTTTGTTGCCTCCATGGCTGTGTTCAGATGAGTACTCTGCAAGGAAAATTAATCATGTATTCCCTGACATAGCCATAGTAATATTTAAAGCAAGAAATGAGGTTTGAAGCTTTTAAGACTAGTTTAGTCAGATATTGCTTTTCTGATTTCTTGCCTCACTCCTATTTCAAATTGGAATAAGCCAGTGCAGGTGACTTATACATAAAAGTATGGTCTCTTTCCAACCCTGTATAGAAAGGCGGCTGATGGAAAAAGAATGGTCATAGAAATACAGTGGCATGCTTCTTTTATTGTTTAGAAATGCACTAAATGCTTTATGGACAGACATAGTCCCTGGCCCTGGCAATTCACATTTTTAGAGCATATTGACAATCTTAATTTAAAGTATTCTTCCCAGGTAGGACAAGACGGAATGCCCCGATAGACACCTGAATGAGTCAAAATCTGCTGGGAAATGTAATCTGCTTTTCCTCCTCTCTGAGGAGCTCTTCTTTTACACTACTACAGGCAAAAAACAGATTTACTCACTCATAATGTAAATAATGTGTCCTGTAACAGAGTTAACTTTTCTTAATTACGAATTGCATGCCCTTCTCTTTCAAGTGAATTTTTCAGCAGGTCTGCTTGTCCAGAAGCTCATTTGCTATGCAATTTACAACTACGTCAAAAATCATACTAACTTCCAGAGCAGAGGGAAGCATTGCTGGTTTTTTCTAAGCTGGTTGCTGTTACTACGGTCCTCAGAGCAATTGTTTGTGTGTTGTGGAATGCCATTTAATCTGAAAAAATAAATTTGTTCTGAAGCGTGTTCCCTTCCTGTCCCCCTCCCTGCTCTCTGTGCATGTCTTGTCCATGGAAACAATCATATGTTTTCAGTTCTGATGTCATTGGGTTTTTTTCTCTCTTTTCCCCTCTTCTTTCAGTCCACAGCCATGAGCGAACCACAATGCTACTACAATGAAACCATTGCCTTCTTTTATAACCGAAGTGGAAAATATCTAGCCACTGAATGGAACACTGTCAGCAAGCTTGTAATGGGACTGGGGATTACCGTCTGCATCTTCATAATGCTGGCCAACCTCTTGGTTATGGTGGCTATTTATGTCAACCGCCGATTCCACTTTCCTATTTATTACTTAATGGCCAACTTAGCTGCTGCGGACTTTTTTGCAGGGCTGGCCTACTTTTACTTAATGTTCAACACAGGACCCAACACTAGAAGATTGACTGTAAGCACCTGGCTTCTCCGTCAGGGTCTCATTGACACTAGCCTGACAGCCTCTGTAGCCAATTTGTTGGCCATTGCTATTGAGCGGCACATTACAGTTTTCCGAATGCAGCTACATACTCGAATGAGCAACCGGCGAGTGGTGGTCGTAATTGTTGTTATCTGGACTATGGCCATCGTCATGGGCGCCATACCAAGTGTCGGATGGAACTGTATTTGTGATATCACTCACTGCTCCAACATGGCACCGCTCTATAGTGACTCCTACTTGGTCTTCTGGGCTATTTTCAACCTGGTCACTTTTGTGGTTATGGTGGTCCTATATGCTCATATCTTTGGGTACGTCCGCCAAAGGACTATGAGAATGTCCAGACACAGTTCTGGACCCCGCAGGAATCGGGACACCATGATGAGCCTCCTGAAGACTGTGGTCATTGTGCTTGGTAAGTGCTTACTTTGCCTCCTCTGTTCTCCCCACTCTGTTTCTTACCAGGTGATACAGTAATGCATGTCCAGCTCCTGGGAGGGTGGCAGCATTTGTAAAACACTAGAAGAGGTGGGGGCAATAAGAACCCCCAGCATTCATTACAGTGTTGGGACTATCACGCTTATTTATGGAAGTGGGTATAAGAGACTTGGTCACTCAGCCCTTTAACGTGAAACTGAAGAAAATCCAGGACCTCAAGATGGAAGGTGCTGGCGCATTTTGCTGCAATGCAGGTTGAAAACCTATTATAGCAGCCTATCCTATCCAGTGTTTGCCCTTTTGCCTTTGAAGATGCCAAATGACTGCAACCTTAAAAAAGTACGAGGAAGGCTCAGTCTTCCACTGATGTACTTCTTGCCTCCTTTTTGCCACCCATAAGGTTTTGTGTGTATTCAGGCAGTGCTCCCGTGTCTGGAAAACAATGACAGGACACAGGCTATTGATGGAAAGATTTTGCATGTTAAGCAGGACTGCATGTACAGTTCACTCAGGTCTATAATGTTTGGCACATCTGAGTATCTGCCAATTTGCTAGTATAGAAAAGTAGCACGTGAGGCACTGGTGTGCTTCAGCACACTGCTCAGGAGGTGCCTAAGCTCCAGGGCTTGGAAAACAGGGAAACATGAGGCGAAGATCATGATGTACTTTGGAGTCAGAAGGTTCCTTGCTTTTTGAGAATGGCTGTATTTGTTTTTTCGTCTGGAGCTCTCAGTTTCCTTATGTAAAAGCACAGCCTGGATACTGGGTACTATTCCCTGGCGGTATTCTTGCTGTTAGTTCTTTTCTTTGTTGATGCAGATGACAGTGAGCTGCAGGCAGGCAGAGGTGGTGCCAGTTGTCTCCTTGTCCCAACCTGTGTTCCCACCCATGAGGTCCTCCAGATGGTACACAAGTCTCTTGGGATCCCAGTATTGTGAATTTGCCCTAATAGTCCCTAAATGCAACTGTATACAGTCTGTAAAGCCCAAAACTTAGCCCAGTTCTTGCTTTGACATCCTGATTTCCACGGCTTTTTGCTGTGACTTGTGCTTTCTAGCAGTTACTTTCTGCACAAACAGGGCAGAATAGTTGCAGAGATTTGATGTGGGTCACTGTGTCAACTCCTATGTTAGATTAAGAATGTATGTGTTGCTCTCTGACCTAGCGATTAGCTTTGTAACCAGAACATAAGCTGTGTAGTTAACTAACCTGTTCAGCCATTGACAAGTCATATTCTGTGTGTCCTGATTTTCAGGGAAAGAATCTCCATGAGTTTACCGAGGGAGACTGTAGTGATGTCTAAAACCTCTCCTGATTGCCTGGTGGTTCAGAAGTCTTTCTCTCCCCATCTCTGTCATCCTCCTTGCAGAAGGCAAGATGAGGTTAAGAACACAAAGAAAATTCATGTTTTGTGGTCATCTTTTTAGGAAATAGATCTTTGGATTTCTTCATGAAGGAATTGCTGTTCATACACCAGTGGAGTATTTCCTGTGAGGTGAAAGACTGGCTCAGATTTAAAATAACAGTAACTGGGTGGGACATAGTAAGTGTTTATACCAGTGCAATGCAGAGTTGGAGGAATAAATAAATAGTCACTGAATAAATAGCACATGGCTGCTAATCCCAAGCATGTAAGGGATTAGAGGCGTGTATGCAGCAGGACGGCTGGGTGGTGTCTGCACACTCCTCCATTCTCCTATGAGTAGAGGTCAAAGGGAAGATGTACTGTCCACCCAGTGTGGCCACAATGTCCTGGTTTGAGGTTTACAAGGACCATAAAGTTGCCCTTTTTTTTCTTCCCTAATAAGTACCTTATTTTTTCTAGGTATTGTTCTGGAAAGAGTAGAACAACACCAGAGGTTAGGTAGCATTAGCCAAACTGCAGATGACTCAAGTTTATCTGCAGTTGTGTTTCAGTAATGTCTGATTCTTCACTGGGGCTATTTGAAGTAACATTTTTCAGGACTGCAGGTAGCACATGTTGCAGCTTTCTTCAAAATTCAAACTGAACCTTATTTCTTCTAACTGGTGCAGTTAAATTCATTACATGTTCTGCACCCACTCTGCTTTAGCATCTCTTCTGATCTGCATGTAACTCCTTTTACAGAGAAGTATTGTATTATTTTATTAAACTTGTCTGAAGGAACCAAAGGCACTTCCAGCCTGTGATGCTCTTCATTCTGTATTTGTATCTCCCACTTCCCACTTCAGTATTATTTTGAAATGGTGTTATGTCTTTTTGGTTTTTTGTCAAAGCAGTGTGGTTTCTCTGGTTGGAGGAGGTCAGTCCTAGGGCTATAGTGTAAAGAAGCAGCAATGCTTTCACCCCTCTATCACCTGTCAGACACAGCTGCAAGATAAAAATGGCTGGGAAACAGCTGTGGTGCTTGTTTTTGTGGGTTTTTTTTAAATAATAATTTTAAAAAAAGAAAAATAGCTTGTGGCCATGAATGAGGCATGAGCTGAACCATGAGAAAAGTTCATTAGTTGCCATCAGCTGCCAAGTGATGTCCCGTATTCATGAATTTGTACTTGCAATGGAGGATTGTTTTGTGGTTCTAATAAAAAAAAACAAAAAAAAAAGCTAAGCATTGCTTCGAAGCACTGATTAGGTGCTCCCTCAGTTTGCAGTAGTCGATGGCAATCAGCCTGTTGATCAGGTGGGCGTCCTGGTGCTCTGGCACTGCTTGCAGTCTGCTTGCCAGTCTGGCTTAAAATTTCCACAAGCAGAAGATTTAACTTGAAGTGCCATGCTTCCTGAGTGCCTTCTCACAAAAGCAGTCAGTCTTGCTGCTAGTTTATCTGCTTCAGCTTTGGTGAAGGCAGAAAAGGTGGGTGTCTCAGGCTGCCTGGAGCAACTTGGTCAACATTTATCTCATGTGATCTGGCTTTTTCTGCATCAGTGAACCTCAATAACACAGAGGAAAAGACTCCCTGCCTTTCTTAATGGTGCGGATCAGGGTAATACATTGCTGTTTGAGGCAGAAACCAACTTTTTGCTAGAGAGAGGAAAGGAAGTGTTCCAGTTTATTCTTAAAATCCCTGTCCTTCCCTGCAGCCGAATGGGGAAGGGAGCTGGTATGTGTCATCCCACTTACTCAGGAGGAGGCAGTTCCTTTTGGAGGGGAGGGAGTATGCCTCAGGAACCAAGGGAAAACAGAGCTGGGAGTCTGAGTAAACCTATGAGCGTTTGCAGAGGGAGGCAAACCACTCCTCGTCTTAGGATCTTTGTTAAAATGCTGCTGAGACATCAGTAACCCCCTTGTGTTTGGGGCAGCAATGAACTGTTCGTTTGACTTTTAAACTTCCATAAACGGGTCTTCCTGAAGTCATCCTGCTGGCTGTACTCCCAGGCGAAGTCCCGCTGCCTGCAAGCAGAGGATCCTCTTTTCCTCGTCCCCATCCACGCTGTGTTTCGGGGAGTCAGGAGCGGGAGGGGATTAACACAAGAGCTTCTTGTTTGCTCGCTGCCTAACACCGCCTGCCCTCCCCGCGCCTCGCTGCCTTGCCACAGGAGGAGAGCCGCTCCGAAGGGGTGCAGGCCTCCCGTTGGAGATGCTGTCAGCATGTGTGGGGTGGACGCCAGCCCCCTCCGACAAGAGGGCGATTGTGCGGGGAGGGCCACGGCCGCTTGACGCGCTGGCTGGAGCGGTCGGGATCTGGCACACTGCGTCATCCCACAGGGCGGGNTTTTGTTGTTTTCTTTTTTTCCTGTGAGTAAAATATTTTAAACAGAAGGAAGTGATTTCATAGTCGAGCCCTTTTTTCTTTTTAACAAGGCTGCTTTTGAAATCTTTCGAGAGTAACAAGGAACATAAAGCTCTTTCTCTAGAGCATGCCTTTCCTTTGCACTGGCACTAAGGCAGGACTGACCTGTGTACCGCACATAGCCATAAAATCATGTCTGGTTTGGCTTATAGCTCAATAACACTTTGCCTTTCACCACCACCACGTGTTACGTTTAAATGCGCAATCAAGGGAACAGGCGGAAACCTAGCAGATATGACAGCTGAAAGTTGGCATCCTCTCTTCCACCCTCCGCATTTTCTTATCTTACACTTAAGGACAAAGCTGAACTCTTTTTCTGGTGGAGGTCATAGACTGTGAATGCATTTGGCTGGGCCAACTGCAGGTTTGGCCCGAAAATGGTCATGAATATCTAACTACTGTTTTAAGAAGTGGTGAAAGCATGGAAAAAGGATTTTGGAGATCAGGGCTGGAAAACTGACTCTGCTCTGGATTTCCATGGCCTAGAATAAGTCATGAAAGCCTAGGGTCTTTTAGGGGTTCTTAATACCCACATTTGTAGAAAAACTACTGGCTTATATCGTTACTGCTGGGAAGCTAACCTGTATATTCTCCTGCCTAAACGCTGATTAAACACCCATTCTTTATTTGTCAGTCCTTGTTTTTACAATGGAGATAGCTCTTCCCTATACCTCCATATGTGTCTTTGGGCATTATTCTCTATTTAGATGTTAGACTGTGAGATTATGCTACTGAGATTTTATAATTGAATTTTAAATAGCAATAATAGCAGCATCCCTTCTTTTGTGTATTTTACCAATCCTACCAATTAGCCTTCTGTGTTCGGTGAGTTCTCAATGGTGTTTGGCCAAAATTAGGCATGCCTGTTGAGCCAAGCACCGCAGCCAGTCCCCAGGACGTAGGGAGAGCAAACAATGAATTCATGATTGCTTACCCTTTATATTCCTGGGAACTAAAAAGGCACTTGGGCCTTTCCCGCCTGTAAGGCCATCCGCTTTGTTTGGAGGAATGTGCTTTATTTTGTAAAATTTGGAAACTAATGTGGGCACAGATAAAAAAGTGAAGGTTCTTTTTGTATAAACTGTTTTGATTTAAAGGAGTCTTACTGTGTTTGAAGACAGTCCCTTACTTATTATAAAGAAGCAATAAATGCAAGGAAAACATCTGGAATTTCTGTATAAACATCTGGAAGGATGGAACTGCTCAGCAACAGCTTTTTTCCTGCCCTCTCTTTCTGCCACAGTTATGAATTACATGAGAGACTTATTTTTGTACTTTTGTAGCTTTTATTTCACAACTAGGTACCAAATGGGGATGGAAAGCAGCAAATAACTACAGTAACGCACATGAGTGTCAACATATGCTGTGGCCAGACAGTTAAAGCAAATAAAGTGCATTATTGATAACTTTAACTTTTTGGGGTAATTGATTGATTGATATGCAGCACTTCATTCCAAGATCAAAACCATGAAGTTCTGTGGAGGCACTTTTTTAAAAAGATGTTTTCAATATCTATACTGTCTGCATCTTTTCCCGCTTCCTCCCCTCATGCAGTAAAAGCACTTGATTTTCAGTAGAAAATAAAAGGACTGCGAAATAGTGCTACAACCGGAATGACAGCACCTTGTGTTTTGCCAGAGGCATGTCTTTATTTCCATAGCCCTCAGGCAGTGTCGGGTGGTTAACCGGCATGGCCTACCTTCATCAGCCCCTAAATCGTAAGGCTTTGACCTACCTCAGCCTTATTAACTATGATTCTCCCATTACCAAGTAAGTGGTCCTGGTCCGAGGTAAAGATGATCTTGTCTAAACAGAACTTGGTTATGGCATCAGCTGAACTTCAGCAGACCTTTCCTGCCCATGGGAAGTTATTCTGGTGGGCCAAAGCAAACATCAACCCTGGTAGCGCAATGCAACTGATAAGAGGATCCAGCCCTGTGGCTGGAAGAAGAAAATTTCACCTATTTGCCTCCTCCCTGAGGAGTCCTGCTGGCATGAAGAGAGCTGAAAATGAGGATGTTGTTTTAACTTGAAGATGTCCTCCCACCAGGTAGCAGTGGCCCCATTTGGAGAAGAGCAGAATCCAATTGTTTTTTTCTTCTTGACATTATTGCATTTTCTGTAGAGAGCTGGCCTGGGCAGTGAGATCAGTCTGGAGTTCAGATGACAGCAGCACATTTCACAGCTGCTTCTCTAGAAGTGGGGGAGCATGAAGCCATAAATACCAGGTTACCCTGTGGCCAGCATGGGGGGCTTGTTCAGGAGTCACCAACCCTGCCTGACCCCTGGCGCCACAGTAATGTCACTTGTGTATTGATTTAGTCCTGACAGAAAAACAGGGCAATAAACGCTGGAACTGGCACTGGCAATACGAGTCTGAGCATCAATGACTTTCTGTTCTAGCACACAGGGCGCAGTTATGTGCAGTCCCAGTGTTTTTAGATAAGTGTATTTTAAAAGTGCATAAACTGTGAATTTAACCTACAGTCGAGTAAACTTGGAAACTGTGACTGATGACTGTAGTCTAAATGAAACGGTCCTCATAGAGTTTATAGATCTATTCTTATTACCGTTGTATGGAGAGGGAAGGTTTATAAGTGCTTTCAGAGCTGTAGTGTGACAGCAATACTTTCAAGCTGTATCATCAAATATTTGCATGAAGAAGTGAAAACTTCATTAAAATTATTCTATAAGTTTGGGGGTTTTTCGGAGCACACGTTGGATTTCTTTTTTTTTTTACTTACTGGAAGTCCTTAAGAGTAGTTGTCATTGCTCCTCAGAAGCTTCCTTGGAGGAAAATCACACATACAGTTTGGGGTGGGGGTGGCTTCCAGGGCTTGCTGTTGCTACTTATAATATTGTGGTTTGGGTTTTTTTCTTTGGGTTTTTTTTGTTTGTTTGTTTCCATACCTCTTAATGACATTTTGGTATTGATTTAAAAAATATATTGTACATTCAGCTTGCAAGTAGATGATGGAAGTCTTGATATTATTGCTTATATTTGTTAGAAGATGCTATTGTGAAATCATTCAGATTAAATAACAAAAAATAGAATTTTCTTGATGTCTCTTATCCATAACAAATGGACTAATATTTTTATGGTCGTACATGTAAATGGCTGTGTTCTTATTTCCTCGGTAAATATAGCCTGATTATTACATTAGGTCTAGCACTGTTTTATAAAACGAAGGCAAATTTTCTCAAAGAGCTAGTAAAAATCAGTTACTGACATTTGATCAGCCAAGTGGATTTTTGTTTTCAGTTTAAAAAATGGAGGCATGAAAACATGCTAAGCATCTAAGCTGCAATCTGCACGTAATTATGCAGTGATAGAACTGTGTCTGAAATTTAAGACCCTTTGGACTTACATAGGATGTTTCTTGCTTTCTTGTTTTTTTCATGCTGCTAGTAAAAGCAATACTATGTGTGCTCTCTGACACATAATCTGTCTAAGTCTCACTCACTGATCATTTTTATTGTCATTTATAGTCCTGCAAATGAATTCTAGTTGATATTTTTGAAACTTGTCTAGTAGCCCCAAACCAAATCTCTTCCCAGTACTGCTTGGCTGGCGAGGATATTGAAAGGAAAAAGCTTAAGGAAGCACAGTATCTGTAAATGACACTGTGGTCAGTTTGTTTGTGTGATAAACTTCGTAAGTAGCTTTCATTTTCAAAACAAGCTCATGAAAGCTCTTCTTGCTGAAGCGGAATTATCAGTGCCTTGGATCCAGACAGCTCCTTCTCTTAAAGCAGAGCCCGGTTCAGTGTGTTAGGAGTCTCATTCTGAATGTTTTGCTTAATTTCTTCACTGACTCTCCCAATCAAATTTATTGCATCCCCAGCTAAAGCTGATATGTCTCTGGTAACTGTCCTTTCTCTGAAATATTCTAGGTATCTCTGTATAATTCATTGCTTCACTCTAGGGAAACCCTTTGGAAGTTTCCCTCTTCTTTCCCCCTTCTGTTAAGAATAACTATTATTTATTTTCATTTGGGATCCTTTGAAACTCTGCTTTGAGAAACTTCCATCATTTCCCAAGGCAGGAATGTGGTTTTATTTTATTTTACTTTTGAAGGGGGAAAATCCCTCTAGTAAATCCATTCCTTTACATACGATGGAAATGAGGCCTTGTTTAATAAAAGTCTTTCCCCTGACTTCAGTATAATTTATTACCTTTTCAGGAAATAAATAAATTTAAAGGGCAAAGGAAAGCTCTCTGCATTCTTCCAAGAATGACCAGAGAGGGATAAACCTTGAGTAGTTCTTGGTTTGTACTCCTGTTCAGCTTTTGAGTGAAAAAATAAAAATTTGAAATTGGTTGCACAGGTTGCCTCTTTTTTCCAAGAGGCTTCTAAAATTGAATTTCAATGGCAAAAGTAGATATTCTTCTGAACAAGGTCAAGGGAATTTATTTTTATTTTTCTTTATGAATAATAGGATTTGAAAATCATACCCTTACCCTCAAGCAATAGAATCCAGCCTTTTCTCTTGGATCCAGGTGAAATAACAAACTGCTGGCTAAGGAGTGAAATTGACTTAGTGAAAATCTGCACTAAACCAAAATGAATTAGTACCATATCTCACTCTGCCATCTGACTCCACTTAGCAGTGCTACATCTGCAAGTGAGTACTCATCAACCTGGGTCACTTCAAAGTAGTGGAGATGCGAACGTGTTGTGGGACAATTCCTCTAACACAGAGTTCTTGGTAAACTTTGAGAAAAGCTGAAGGTCCAGGGTAGAAATTGTTAGCAAGGAAAAAAAAATAAAATTAGCGTGTGCAGGAAGGCTTAGATGTAAAATGTCAACACATGACCAAGAACTACTGATCTTGGCCTTTTTAAGCTGAATTTTTTGGAATAGAAGATGGGAATCCATCCTTTAAAAGAGGCAACAGCTTTTTACAAAATGGCTGCTTGCAAGATAACATTTTTGTTCTCTAGAAAGCACATAGTTGCATGGGGAGTTTGCTTCTAAATGATACGCTTAATTTCTTCACTGACTCATCGGGTTAAATTTTTTGTGTCCTCAGCTAAAACTGATGTAACCTTGGTAACTGCTAAAGCAAACCATTTGGAGTCAGGAAGATCTGGGGTAATGTCCACATCCAGCCACTGGCTGGTGTTTTCATCTTTGAGATACAGTTTGTCCTTCCGGTGTTTTAGCAAAAACTGCTCAAATGTGAAGCCAAACTTACAGCTAGAGCTCAGCTTGAGAAACTACGTGAACAAAAATGCCAGCTGTTAACTTGTCGCATTGCAAAACCGCATTCAATGAGGCACTGAAAAATCATTTGTTTCCACCAGTGGAAAACAGTGAGAACAAGAGACTGTTTTGTGGGAGAGGAGAAGTGGTGCTCCTTCTGTTGCGTTGCTTCATCGCACGTGAGCAGCGTGAGTAAGTATTCTGTGTTCTCTGTTTTTCTGGGGTAATCCATGAAAACAGAATACAATTCTAAATCTCAAATTATTTTTGCTGTTATAGCTTCAGTGAAACTATATTGCTTTTAACATCAAAACACAACGTTATTGCCAGTGGAAAAGCTTGCTGAGATATCTGAGGTACAGCAGCTGATCAGCGGGGTGAGAAATGGTCGGCAGGGATATCCTTCAGGCAAGAGCCTTTGTGCTTCCCTCCTTCCAGCATGAAAACTGCTCAAGAGAAAGGCTTGGTTTGTCCATTTTTTAATAAAGGTGGTTTTAACCTAAATGTGAAAGAAAAATTTTGTTCTGAGCTCTTCTGGTCCCGGCTTTAAGCAGAACAGCTTCCAGTGTTCTTGTTTCATAGAGCTGGGGATGCTGTCACTGAGCTCACAGGTGAACTGCTTCTTTTTTTCTTTCAAAGATATTTTTCCCCTTATTTTCTCTCTCTTTTACTTTTTATTTCAGCCCTTCCATGAGTGATTTTCTGTCACACACGTACGCATTTGATGCCCTACTTTAAACCTGAAAGCAACACCACGCTTTCCAGTTCTCATTCACCAAACCTTCGTGCCACCCTTCCACTTCACTCAGCCTCAAAAAGTCTCTGACGTTCATTTTCCTTGTATCCATATGGAGAAACGCTGATACTGCGTTCAAATGTGCTTCTTGTGTATGTGGCAGGTCCACTGGCGGACACATGTCCTTTCCTATCAGTGCCTGGACAGCAGATAGGATTCTGAGCTTGTATGGAAGTCATGAGACATCAGAAGCTAGGACATCATTTGTTTAAATCTGAAGCATTTCTTTTCTCCATCAGTCTGTACTGCTTAATGAAGTACTAGAGCAAGGGGAACTACCATGGTTGAAAATACTCGGTTTCCAGGCCCATTGGCAAACCGGAGGTGTTCGCATGTCCAGGTATGACTGCTTTGAAGTTTGTGGGCAGGGTGACCTTAACTTCTGCACCTGAGGAAGTGAGAAGGTGGTCTGTAAAACTGTCCCAGACGTACCTACCACAGGGCTGGCTGGCTGACACTGTGGGCTGGTGGTAGGAGAGCAGCCCGTGTGTGCTGCAATAGGTTGAAATAGTAAATCCTTGATGTTAGCACTAAAAGCCTATGAAGTTAATTAAAAAAAAGAAGGTTCAGATGAATTTGAGGGGAGTCAGAGAGAGCACTTTTGTTGCATTTCTTTCTGTTGGAGTAAGAGCTATATGCTTGGGTCTTTCTGTTTTAATAAAGAACTCGGTATCTCAGTATGAACTTGCTAGTATAACCACAGATACACAAGGAAAGTTAAGATTTCTGAAATATCTTCCTTCATGAAAGAAGTAGTCATCTCTTGAAGAAGAGTGAGGGAATTTTGCTGTTACAAGCAGGAAAAGCTGACAAGCTCCTGCATTTATCTTCTTTTCATGGAAATTATTCCCTCTGACCCTGGACTGAGTACTTTCCTTGTTCTCCTAAAAGCAGTTTTGGGAGCTGTTTCCCATCTTCTGATATTGGTGTAACCTCAGAAAGAACTTGTTCTGACATATGGTATTGATAATTCTCATCTCCCCTTGTTTGAAGTTACTTTTAAGTGCCCACTTTTTACTTTTCTAGAAGTACCAAGGAGTAACGTAGAGATACATTTTCCAAGCAGAAACTGTGTATATAGAGGGAAAGAAAAAAAACTGTAAATCTAATGCGTATTTGTAGAATCACTGCCACTTTCTTCTGTTAAACAAACTGACATTGAAAACTGTAGTTTTCAAAAGAAAGATTGAAGGAAGTTTTTAAAAATATATTAAGTGAGTTTAGAAATGTAACAGGATTTCCTTGATAATGTGTTGGATTTTTTTTTTTTTTAAAGTTGGTTACCTTCATTAATTTTCAAAATAAACATATTTCATGACATATTTTCTACCATAAGTGCATCCTGCTTACATGAGAGAAAAGGGTGCAGTGGAAACTGCACTCACTGTTCCCAACTTGGAGCGGTTGTACCCCAAAATTGGCGTCGCCTGCCTGTCTCCTGTGTGACACGCAGCCCCTCGCAGTCCACCGGCTTTGCTGCCGATGCTATTGCATGTGCATTTTGGTCAGCTCCCATGAATTGGGAGGAAAAATTTCTACATAATTGCAAAACCAAAAAGTTTTATTTCAAAGCTTGAGCATATGAGGAACAGACTGGATTTTTATTTCTCTCTTCAGCTGGCATGCAGAGTGAGGAGTGAAGAGTCTGGTGAATAACAGTATTGAAGTCAATCATATTGTGCCTATTAATCAGCAGCTGGTGCTACAAGTTCTACTTTTGATATAGGAGTGTTACAATTAAAATTTTACTTGTGTAGCCTTGAGTTTGTGTAATTAGGTTAAGCAGTGAGGCGTTACAACCATTTAATGGGGAAATACGTTTCTTTCAATAAATACTAAGAAACCATCAACTTTAAGTGATGTGTAAAACAGTCCCTTTCTCTCAGTTAGACGGCAAAGGGGCTACAAAAAGTCACTTAACTCCAAGCTGCAAAGAGCCTTGTGGATTAGGAAAGGCACAGGCTGAAGAACTAAAGTCACGTCTCCTTTCCAAATAGAAAAGTGTAACAACTCCTGTCTGCTTGTACCATGCTGTAGAAAGCAGGGTGAGAATGATGTGTGGGTGTTTCAAACCCCTACTTGCACGGGTCAAAAGAGAAATTTGTGATAGAAAAATTGTTTGTCTTGAGCTGGCAGAGCTGCAAAGCGTCTCTGTTGGTGTTTGATGTTCAAAGTCATGCCAGCAGGGTACACCATCATGTTTTGGTTCTTCCTCTGGCAGCAAGAAGTGAAATGGAGTTCAGTGCTGACCAGTTCATTTTCCAGGAGGTCCCTTGCCTTTGCCATACATGTGCCCAAGACAAAAAA
>VXBO01005936.1:1090-14628 GCA_013400135.1 Rhinoptilus africanus | reverse complement strand
AAAAAAAAATTAAGGATCACATGGAAGCCAAGGAATATGAAAGCTGCAACTGTTTGCAACTGCCCTTCCACCTTATAAAACAAGTGTATTTTTAGTGTCCAGTGGGTGATTTCTGAAGTAACATCAATGCATAGAGATATTTGGCTCTTTTAATTTCTGAATAAAAAGCTTTTGCTCTATCTGTGTTTCCTACTGACATTAGCCAGTATCCCCTCCCTAGCAACTCTCTCATTTACCTGCTGCTGCGCACTGGTACAGCAGGCTGTAAAAATAATGGCTGGTCAAGGCTTGATCCAGAAAGAAATTGTGAGTATCTCACTTCAGGAGGGATGTTCAGCTGCAGACATAGCAGTTTTCCAGGACACAGTGCATGTGGCAGTGCCTCAAATTTCTAACATCTCCTTCTCCATTAAAAAAACCTGAAGGGACATGGATCCAGAGCCGCATGAAGCACAAGTTCTGCATTTGGCTGTGTTAACATCAGGATTTCACTGCAAACGTTGGTGAAATCTTAGCAGGAAAATGAACCAAATTTTAAAACCTGGCCATTACCTTAAAAAAGGGATGATGAAATGTATTAAAACTCTGAGCTTGATCCATTCATAGGCTTTGTACCTGCACTTCACTTTGAGACAATATGCTTTTCTTCCAAAAATTTTAAGAGTGGTCTCCTGCATCGGCAGGCTGACTATGAAGAATTGCTCTTGAGTCATTCAGTAGAGGGAATCTTGCAAAGATGTCTCCATTGCATGTTGCACTATAGAGTGCAGGTCTACCTAAAAATAACAAAAATGACTAAAGAAAATACTATACTTGCCAGAGGTTTTATTAGAGAGACTTTTACATCTTTCTTTTCATTTGAAGTTTAAATTCACTGCCTTTCAAACAGGAAAGAAAAATGTCTGTTGGATGCAGCAATTTCATTGAACATCTCTTCAGATGTATGTGAGAAAGCAGAAACCACAACAAAAAGAGTCAGCACAAGCAGAAGGCTTCTGATACTGTTTTAAAGGGTTAAGTATTTTTGTTGTTAAGAAAGTAGTCTTAGTACAGTGCAATGAAAAGGCACTCATATCCTGATATAATTGCCTGTAAAGCTGCACGTATGTGATTTTCCAGACAGCATTTTGCAACAGAGTGATATGGTGGAGTTCTGCATGTGCTGAAATGTGTGATAACAAGAGATGTATGTCGCCACATCTTGAAACCATCTCCTCCACTTCTGTGACATGGACTGGCCACTTTAAAAAAAAAAAAAAAAAAAAAGTCCACATGCTTGGAAGCTTTGGAAGCATATTTTCTTTGTTTAAACACCTCTATCTTTCATGCCCCAGGAAAATAAAACGCAAAGTGCTTGGAAAAGACAGGCACGTTGCCAGCATTTTAAAGAGCTGTGAGAGAAGAGCTGCTAGGCTAGCGATAGGTTTGGAAACTTCCTGAACCAGCATGAGAGGTATAAGTAACAGAAACATCTGGAAATATTTAATTGTTTAGTAGCTCACTTCATCTTTAATTTAGATGGAGAGGACTTGTATTAGGTTATTTTCATCATTGCAGATTAAAGGGCATGCATGCATATTGCAATTTGTGCCCTTGATGTGAGGGTTTTTTCCAGGGGATCCCTCATTGCTGTGACTGCAGCTGCCCTCTTTGTGGCAGTGTCAGCTCTTGGCTCTAGGACTTGCTTAGAGTTCATGAGTGCTCAGGAGCTGATAAACGTGCCTTTGGTCTGCACGTGATGCGTTGGCAGGAACTGCCTCCCATTGTGTCTTATCCCCAAGGTACTACAAATGATTGAGTGAAAACCACATTGGCCTCGGTGGTGGGTCTGCACTGGAAAGATAAGCCCTCAAATTCTGGTCACCACCACTGCCTCGGAACCTCAACAGATAGCTGGGGCAGAGAGTTTGGGTTGGGGCTTGGGTCTGCCTCTGATGAGTGAGGGTTTTGGCTCACTGGTAATGCCATGATGCAAGGGAGCTTTACAGAGGGTGACCATGACTCTCCCTGGGGGAACACTGTGAACTGCTTGGTCCTTTTCTCTGAGGAGGCCACAACTGGAGGCTGCTCTGTCTCCTTCTTCTGATCACCCCAGGGCATCTTCCAGCAAGGACTCACAGAAAGTCCCATCGCTTCCCTTGGCATGGTGGCACACCTGAGCTTTTGCTTTCACCACTCCTCAAAACAAAAAAAAAACAAACCCAAAACAGAAAACCCAAAACAGTTAGATGTCCTGGAAAGCCAACAACACAAACACAATGCCCCAGTGGCATCAAGTAATTTCTAGCCCTGTGATAAAAATAGTGATAAATGGGCCAGAGAGAGATGTCAGTACCATTCCTTAATTCACGCTCCTTTCCTTCTCCCTGCTTAGCATGTTGCAGATTGCTTTAAGTATGACTGTTCCCAGAAAAATTACCTAAGAATTGTGGCAAGGAAGGGTTTTGTCAGCAAGTTTTTGCTGCTGATTATTCCACACAGGAAGGAGACAGCTCATGCCGTTGTGATGCAGGCTTCATGAGACAACTTTCCATAGTGTCACGAAATTCAGAAGGCACAGCAGGGAGAAGGATGGAGAGATGGCAGGTCACGTATGGCCCTTTTTTGCTGTAAACAGCTTTTGGGGTTGTCTCTTTTCATCAGCTTTACACATGTCTCAATAGAACATTTCTGGGGAAAAGATTAAGTTTTAAATTGCATCTGTAAATGTTTACATGTGTCTGTTGCAGTGATGTGCAATGGTCTTAGAGGCATTGGTATACTTTCCTCCGCCTTTCCCTGTGCTTGTTGGACTGTGTGTGGTTATCTTGCTGGTTACCTCAAAGTCCCCTGACAGTGTGTACTGTACATTGTACATTTTGCAAACACATTTCCTTTCTTTTTGATGCATTTGCTCTTGCCTGCACCCTGCACCATCTACTGTAAATAACTGGATTTTCCACTCAAGGTGCTTGTCATTGCAGCAACATTCAGGCCCAGACCTGCTGTTGGCAGCAGGGTTTGACAGTCATGGCTGAACCCTGGGAGATGTCTGCATTCACCCTCTCCCATCAACCCTGCACTCCAGCCTAAAGTTACCCTGATGGATACGGGTACTATTCTGCGATGCAAGATAAGGAGGAGGAGATCATCACAGAATGGTAGGGGTTGGAAGGTCCCTCTGTGGATCATCCAGTCCAACCCCCTGCCAGAGCAGNCCCACCCTGTCAGTATGTGTAAGTGTTGATAAGGTCCCCCGTCAGCCGTCTTTTTTCAAGACGAAAGAGACCGAAGTCCCTCAGCCTTTCTTCATCAGAGAGGTGTTCCAGTCCCCTCATCATCTGGGTCACCCTTTGCTGCACCCTCTCCAGCAGTTCCCTGTCCTTCTGGAGCTGGGGAGCCCAGAACTGGACACAGCACCCCAGGCGTGGCCTCATTAAGGCAGAGCAGAGGGGCAGGATGACCTCCCTCCACCTGCTCCCCACACTCTCCTTGATGCACCCCAGGATGCCATTGGCCTTTTTGGCCACAAGGGCACATGGCTGAGATGGGGAACATCGAGGCCGTGGATGTTACACTCACCCTTTTTTCTTTAATGAATTTAATATGTGGCCAATTGCAGTAACATACAGAGCATCGATGCCAGTCACAGTGATGGGCAACAGTAGCAGGCTTTAATCTCAAGAAAGCTTCCCTGGCCAATTCAGAGGAAAAATAAGAGCCAACACTGCTTGAGAAAGAGTGTCACTGTTTATGACTTGCTGGAGTAAAACTCTGCTGGCTTTGGGAGGGCAAGTGGGGTCTAATGGTGCTCCTGCATCTTCCCATTCTTGTTAATTCCCTTCCCCCGGCACAGAGAGCTTGGGTTTTGCAAACCCCCCGTGGTTCGGGTGCTGATGTGGGCTTCTCCAGCTGTGGGTCAGGCAGGAGGAGAGCAAAGTCCGCACACAAACCTTGTCAGGAAGGGAGGAAGGCAGCTGAATTGCAACAGGGAGTGACATCCCATGCACTGGAGCATGGAGCTCGACAACCCGAGGAGCTCAGGTGGGATCCCAAGGAGCTCAGATGGCTTCAGACATAAGATCAGCCAAACGATGATGAAATTAGCAGGGAGTGAGGACTCAGTCCTGCCCAGAACATGCTGCCTGCCCTGTACCCATAGCCATGTTCAGCCTCATTGCATTCACCAACACTGCATCCTTAAAAGCATTAGAGCTGGTGGAACTTGTCATGTGCCTTCTTTAATAAATGTTGTTTAAGGCAGGAGTGTAGTCAATGATAAATGTAAACAGTGAAGTGTTTTCAGAAAAATACCTGCTGGAAATACCATGTACTCATCAAACTTGTTGTAGGTCAGTCTAGAAAACCTGACTGGTCATTACCCTGTTCCCAGCACTGTTTCTCAGGTGCATAGATGTAGAGCATTAACAATACCAGGGTTCAGTTGGCAGGACAGCAGAGAAAGCATAGGTGCCAGAAAAATGCTTGTGTCATCACGAGATGGCTAAGAAAGCTGAGTGGGGATTAATTTTAAAGGAGGAGCAAGTGGACTCATCCCTTGCTCCTAACCTCTCCAAGAAGGTACCGGAGACAGAAAATCTGTGCTCTTCTCCTTCCCTCATAGTTTGCAGAACAGCTAATAAGAACCCAGCAGGTCTGAAGCTTGCTGTGCTGGTTAGTTTGGCTCCTTATTACTTGAGACACATCTGCGATCCATCCCCAGGCTACAAAGCCTGCCTGTTAAAGACAAGCAGCTGGGGGCATGGGCTTTTCCTGCAGCACTGAAACGGTCTCTCTGCCTTGCTGCATTCATCCCTAATTTTGCAAGCTTGTGTTTGTTATGACCACTGCTCTGAGAAAAATAGTGAGAAGCCAGCAAGTGACCAGGATCTTTAAATGAAGTCCAGCAAAGGCTGATAGGGCCAGTTTTCACCAGGGCTCCTCCTTTATTCACACCCTGCTGCTGTGTTGGAGTTTGCCTCAATGTTGCCTTAATGTTCCTTTCATTGTTAAAACATTTTAAGAGAAAATGAGGTCAGCTCTGATTGGCTTCCTTCAGTATGTTGCTGAATAGTTAGAGGCTTTTATTCTTTTCTGAAGAAGAGAAAAAAAAAGCTGTGTATTTCATTTAGAGCAGCAGAGCTACTTCTTAGAAGCAAATACTTGGCTGAGCAGAAGGATTTTGCAAGTGATTAGCTTACAATGTACTAATTCCTTTTTTGCCCTTTTTAACCCAAAATTTCCTCAGTGGAGGGCCTTTTGCCTCAAAGGTCTCAGGTTATCTCATGTATCTTCCCATTTTCTTTAGGTGCAAGCCCGCAACCATCTGCTAAAAAAAACCAACTGCAGAAATCTTGTGAATTCATATGTCAGTGTGTCTGTCCTGAGATAATGTGACTTAAAACTACTGTGAGCAATGCTGAATTAAAACATCTGAATGATCCTGCAGGCATTGTTTGGAGTGTGTGCTGGAGGAGGAGTGCTCAGTGTAGGTGCTTTAATTAGCCAGTATTGCAATAAAGTTTATTTGCCGTGTCACCAGGTTCCATCTCCTGGACATGCGCTGGTACCATTGAGCAATGCCACTGGGCACAGCCTGTCTGCTTGGTGCTGTGGGTTTTTCTAACATGGAGCAATTCAGAAGCTGGCAGCAGGAAACTGAGGAGGTGTCTTTTTTAGTCATCATGGCTCCCTTAACCCTTTTTCCATAAATTTGCTGCCTCCTCAGCCCCACAGATGAGCTGCAGACCTATGCAGCTGCTGAAGGTAATCCAGCTGGAAATTGCCTATATGGTTTGGTGGGAGTCTTGGTGCTTCGGTTCCTCTTTCATCAAGGAGCAATGGCTGGTGTTATGCTAGTTAGGTTTTCTATTTTGCAGCCCATATCCATGCTCGCAACCCTGTATTGTTTAAAGCAGAAGGACGCAATACAGTAGATGGCCTCGACATACCAAGACCTTCTTTTGAGGACTGATAACCTTACAGAAACTTCTAGTGATTTTCCACAGAGAGAGTGTGGAGGAGCCTTTTGTTTTTCTTCGAGAGGCCTGCTTTCAGTGCAGCTGTACCATTTGTGACTGTTTTTACAACTGCTCCTGGAAGTCAGTGGAGTTACAATTCCTTTGACGACTGGCTCTGTGCTCACACACCCTTTTCTCTGAGCAGACAGCTCAATTCTGCATCTAGAACCTGTTCCAAATGAGTCATCAAATCAGCATGCCATCCAGATGTGCGCACTGGGCATAGTCTGCGGGATCAGTGGGAGGGGGTGAGAGGGACCTAAGGGCCATTCAGAGCATGCAAAGCAAAGCAGGCTGACTTTTTGGATGCCACTGCTTTGTCTTCTCTGCATGCAGCCTCAGGCTTTCCATGTGGGAACAAAATGCTTTAACTGGTATCTTCTGCCTCTGGTAGCCATTGGTATGGCCTCCACTGTACGTATCTGATCTGCCACATCTGATCAAGCCGTTATTAGTGGTTATGTTAAAAAGCAAAGTACTGCCCTGCTGTACGTAATGGTGATGTGAATTATTACCAGATCGGCTCAGTCTGCATCTCAGAGAGTTGTTTAAAATGTCTTTTGTATTTTGAAAACTTCTAGACAGTTTTGTTTTGAACTGATAGAAATTTTACATTGAATGGCCTTCAAATCTCTTGTCCCTCGAGGACCGAAGTCCCTGTCAAGCAGAGAGTGCTAAAAGGGAAGAATTTTCAAGCTCTTGCCCTGCAGAAGCAGCCCACTCCCCGTCAGGTCCGTGGGGAGCACTTGGGTGAGCACAGCCACGAGCTCTGCCCTCGCAGCAGCTTGCCTCCTCCACATCCCTGTGAGAGATGGGTTGGCCTCACCCTTGGTCCAAAGATAGGTGACAGTAGAAAATAATTGGTGTCGTCTTTGGCAGTCTCATTAGAGAGGCCAAGAGCTCAGTGGGAACAGAGCTCTTTTCATGAGCAGCAGCAGAAGACCCAGGACAAAGCCAAGCTGCAGTCCAGGCATGCTACAGAGAAAGCAGCAATGCTAACACCTCTTCCTTCCTTGCTTGGTAGATAGGGGCTGGATTGAAATGACCTTTGTCTGGCACTTCTCATGAACACCTCTGAAAGAGATGAAGGTGGCTGGGAATCAGCCCTGTTTTGGCATTGAAAGTATTTCAGTATTCTGCTGCAATACAATTGCTCTTTCATGAGTAGGTGGGAGTAAGTGAACTGAAAGAGAAGACTTAGTGCTTTCTTTTCTTTTTCATTCATTATTATTGTTCCTTTTTATCATAGCCAAAATCTACAGTCTTTTATGGGGACACTGGAGCGAACTGTGTGCCAGAGGTCAAAGGAGTCACATCCTGAGAAACATGCAGATTGAGCAACCTTCAAAATAGTATCATAGTGCTCTTTTTTGTGGTTTCAGAGGCTATTTATAGAGAAATCTTTAAGCCACAGTGACGCAGGATGTAGTGCTAACACAGTAGCTGGAAGGCAAGCATTATTCCTGGACACTTTTAGGTGCCATACTTAGATTAACTTAGCAGGGGTTAAATTTAGAACAGGAGAGCAGCCTGCCAAAGGTAGAGCACTGTTCTGGAAAACCATCTGAAACACCAGGATCAGTTCAGCGTGCCGAATCAAATGTACATCTCCGATAAACGCACGAGATCTGGGGAAGCTCGGTCATAGTCAGAGAATACATCATTCCTCTAACCCAGAAGCAGTTTTAATGACTAACCCTTTAAGTGGATGAGGCTGGGGTTCACTTGTTTATAACAACGAGAGTGTCTGAATTTTTCCCTTGCTTTGGTTTTTGCCAACTTGTCCAGACCTAATGACACAGAACTGTGCAAAGCATCACTCCCCCAGTAGCTCCCTTCCCAGGATTTTTCACAGCTGTGTATTGGTGAAAGAAAGAACTAGCTGAAGATGTACACTTTTTTTTTCCCCAATATAATGCATGGTTTGGCAATGTGATGCTTGAATCTATGAGAAGAAATAAAGGCTAAATTTTATCAATGTTGTCTTCTATGTTTGCCTGAAGACTTTAAATCAATATAGATTCTGTGATGTTAAATACAAAGAAAATCACAGAGAAGCTGCCACTGGAATACAGATATTTACCACCAGCAATGAAACGCTTCCAGATTTGTTCACTGTATTTCCCATTTTAAGTATGCGAAATACTGTCATTACCACAGTAAAATTATATGCTGCAGGATGGTAAACACCATTCTGAAAGGAGGGAAAAAAGTACCTACAGTATGCTGTTGCACTGCTTCTTGCTGAATGATAGTATTTTTAATTAATCCAGAGATGGGCTTAGTAGAAGTTGATAAAATACTAATCTTTTGTACTCCCTGACACCCAAGACGTAAGTTACAGGATAATAGCACTTTGTCCAGATAGGGAAAATTAGATGTTCCAAGGGAAATCAGAGACATCTGTGAGAACCAATAGGTAGCTGCATCACTTTAAACCACGTCTCATCTTCAGCATACAAGTATAGACCAAAAGCTGTTTATTCTGCCCAAGTTATCAGCCTCATCTAGACAGGTTTAAACGAGTACATGCAGAATTAAGTGCTAAAACCTGGAATTTAACCTACTGAGAAGCTGTCAGTATATATTTACCACAAGCAGAATTTGGGTGGTTCTTCACTCGGTGCTTCTCTTGTGAAGTGCAATGCTGCATCTCTCTGCTCTCATGAGGCTTCATCCTCTCTCTGCTTTATCATTGCTATTTGTAAACACCTCGCTGGTAGTCTGATGGCCTGAGCAACATCTGTGTGGACCTGACATTCCTTGGGTGGTGAGGTGTACAGGTGACTTACCATAGCACCGTTGTTCATGGACAGTCTGCCCAAGGCTGCTTCTGCTTTAAGGCAGTAGTTCGATCTGTAAGCATTCAGAGAAGGAGTAGAAGGTCTTTTTGGGGAGGAGGCTATGCTAACATATCCAAAAGACAGCCTGATTTCCCGGGAAGATTTATTCTGGTGTCACATTCCCTTAACCAAAAGGGCTTTTCCCCGGTTGTCCACTTCACTCTGAAGCTTGTGCTCTTGGTTTTCCCAGAGGAGCACAGCTGTCACGGTGAATTCTGCTTCTTAAAGCTGTTTTGTGTAACTAGACTTAATGCAATTGCCTCAAGGGCTATCTACCACAGCTTAAAGAGCTAGCTATGATCAGATAAAACACAGTATGTCTATATAAAAATAAAAGCACACAGTTTTCTTGCAGTTGAGGTAGATATGCTGGTATATACAGTTACTTTCAGTATCTCTACCTTTTAGTAGCAATTTCTCCTAGTCACAGACTAGTGCAAGCATGGGAGAAACAAGTTTTATTCCTATTAAGGAAGCAGATAGAGGCTAATATTTTTCTTCTAATATTATTAGTTTCATCTTATGTAAGAATCAAAGCAGTCCTTTACATATTAAATTGCATCCACCCATGCTTCATTTGGAAACTTGTGTTGCAACTGGAGCTTATCCAAACATAATACCAGTAAAGCTTAATGTCCTTAACAACAAAAGAAAATACAATTAAACAATCTCTTG
The DNA here is from genome assembly GCA_013400135.1 of Rhinoptilus africanus. Taxonomy (NCBI): domain Eukaryota; kingdom Metazoa; phylum Chordata; class Aves; order Charadriiformes; family Glareolidae; genus Rhinoptilus; species Rhinoptilus africanus. The sequence continues at coordinate 5,111 of VXBO01005936.1, read as the reverse complement.
TACAAAAGTTGTTTGAAATCTGCTAAACAAACTGTATTGTTTGAGCACAACATTGTGACTGTCCCTGGGAAAGTACCAGAGTACCACCGCGGGTATATGGATTTTTAAAGGAAAAGTGGGCAAAACAGGGTTTTTTCAACATGGCGGTGGATGATTTTTCTGTGATTAAAAACTGCAGGTACTAGAGAAGTGGTGAAACACCCAGGTCCCGGGCATGCTAAGTATACTTTGCAGAGGCAGGCAGAACAGAGCCCGGTTTGTGTGCCCTGCCTGCGGGGTGCCAGCTGTCCCGCTCCCGCCTCAGATGGCCTCTCGCAATGAGCCTTCACGTTTGCGTAGGCATGTTTGCATGGCCACCAGACCTGGTCATATCCAACTGCACCACATATAGGTCCTGAAAGCCTCACCCAGACCCCCTAGGACAGGGTCCTCTTGCCCACCCAGTGTCCCAAGTCACGACCATGAGCAATCAGTGCCCATATAGAGGATCCTGGCTGAGTTTGGACTAAGGGATGGAAGTAGGTTGCCATGTATGGACCGAAAGGCAGCTTCTTGCTTCTAATTTTCCCAAGACATCTGTTGCCTGTTCTTCTTTGTCCTGTGTCACCGTGACCCAGTGAGATCAGTACCAGGAGCCTCAGGAGCCTCTTATCAACTGGGCTGTTGAGCTCCTTTTCCAGCCAAGCTTCTGCCACTGATCTGGGGCTGTAGGAGCATTTGTGTCCACAATAGATCAAAAGGCTCATCTAGAATGCCTGAAAGTTGAAAAAGACACCAAAATTTCCTCTGTGTGTCAGGTTTTTGGCAACAGCAAAACTCCACGGGGACTACTGTTTGTCTTTACACAGAGATAAATACTCAGATTGCTTTGGCAACAGCCAGGCTTTTATGCAGAGATTAGCTTCACATATCTTTATGAACGTAGAAATCAGTTGTAACCCTGACCATTGGTGTTTAATGACTTCCTGTTTTTGTCTAAAATGTTTTTTATAGATAAAAGGCTTACTTTCTTCTTCTGTGGGGGGTGATGAGGGGAGCACCATCTCTCAGTCCTAGATCAGTGGCGAATTCCATTTTTCCGTAACAACCTTTTGATTTGAGGGATTCAAATGGATGCAGACAAGTTGCCATGGGCTTGTGCTTTTGCTTTGCTTTTTAGAAAGCAGTTTGCTGTCTTTGCAAGGCATTCTCTAAAACCACAACAAGCGTACATTTGAAACAAGGAGGTATTCGAACACCTTTGGTTTGCAGATGTCGGTTGCAGAACAGTCCTGGTCTCCTCCGTTTACTTTAGCACTTGATTTCTCCTTCAGAGATGTCAGCCAAGCGATACTTGGGGGCGGCTGCATCAGCTGGCCAGAGACCAGTGAACTTGTTTTGCAGGACTGCGAGCAGCAGGCAGAGAATGACACCAAGCAAGTGTTAACCCAGGCTAGAGTTTAATGAGCACCCATGAAATAAACAGGTCAGTTCTGAGGGCTTGCTTCCACCCACGTCTCATTTTCTCTTCAGTTTGGTTTGTTTTGTTATCTGCCTCCCCAGGCTTTTCTGTCTGTTGCTGTTTCAAAATTCAAAAGCTTCAGATACTTCAGAGAAACGCAAGGGCTTGTAGACCCATGCGGTATCTGAAACATCCGCAGCTGGTGCCAGGCTCTGTGGAAAGGCCACCCAGGGTCCAGGTGGGAAGACACCCATCAGATAGGACCTGCAGAAGAAAGCCAGGAACAGAGTGTCAGTGTGCCCTACCTCCAACACTTGGCAGCAAGCATTTGGGGGTGGCAAGCACAAAGTGCTGCCGAGATCGAGCTCTTAAGAACTCCCATGGCTGCCATTATGAGTCCTGCTCATTTTGAAACCTGCTCTTCATTACCTCTGGTCTGGGCTTGCAGACTGAAGCAGGAAGAGAACACTAAAGGTGTCAGCCTCCTCAAGAAATGGGAAGGTGTGATGGCTGTAGATGCAGCCCCACCAACCGCGGGCGTTTTCTGTCTGAGACTCTCCATGCTCAGAGACAGCGGTCAATGGCCGTGGTTGTTGTCAGCACCCTGTGAAATGACGGAGGGGGTCAGGTGTATCTTCAGTTGAGAGTGTAGATGCAAAAGTGTGTCTGGTTTAAAAGGAGAGCTTTGACCTAAAGATTTCACCGAGGAATTTTGTGAGTATTTAAAGATAAAATGGCAGGAGCAATGTGGCGATGTGACCATTGTAAGAGAACAGGGAAAGCAGAGGCAAGCTTGTAGCAAAGGAGTCTATATGCCAGCAGGAGTATCAGTTCTTGTCAGGATTCTATGTCCATTTAGGAAGAGTATTTTACTTAATTTTTTCTGAAAAGAAAGAAGGTGATGAGGATTAAAGGGATGAACAGACAGAGACCCAGAATAAGGTGATGCTAACACACACTGGAACTTCATTCTTTGTGGGCAAGGCTTGCTGCTCCTCCCATCCCAGCTAGGAAACAGGCAGAGCCCCAAGGGAGCTTTCATGTTAAGCCATTAGCGTGTTTTAAACCAGATAAATGCCTCAAGAGGGAAGCAGCCAGGTTCCTCAGAGAGGGGGAGATTTGTTGACAAAGATAGCCAAACCTTAAACACCAAATAAATTCTGTGCACCGGCATTCAAAGGTGAAGACAAATGTTTGAAGCAGACATGTACTGTGCTCCTGCTGGGAAGGGGAAATATGCTTTGGAGCAAAGCATGATTTTAGTGTTCTTACACGATCCAGACATTATTTTGTGTAAAGTCTGATAAAATTCAACAGCTCAAAATCCCAGAATAGGATTCAGAAGATGCTGGAGTACAAGTGTGCATATAGCTGTGGAGAAGGTAGGAAATCAGGGAATGGATACACTAAAAGTAGAAACAGTTTATGTTAAAATCCCTTTACAAACCATGGGTGTGGTACGCGGAAAAATCTGTCAAACCAGTCAGATTTTCCTGTGGAGTTCAGATAGTTGGAAAAGCTGTGGTGAAGATTTTACCTAGCACCTGCACATTCAAAGCTGTTGAGCTAATGGGAGACTAGAACAGGGGTCCTCCAGGACGGCGAACTTACAGTGTTGTGAAAGACATGCTGATAGGGCATACCACCCGCATCCTTTCATATGACCCCTAGTTGTGTATTTTCTCTTATTTGCTTGGATCCTCTTGCTCCAAATCGTCTTATGAGAAGTACATGTAAGATACTGTTGCATGAACATGAGTGTAGGTTTCTTTCTTTCTCATTTCCTGTTTTACACTACTGGAGATGTGCCCCCTGTCCTTTCACACACAGTCCCACCAAAGAAATGTTTGGCTTGGAACCTAAAGGGCCATTGTGTCAAAGTCTCCCAGTCACATGTCAGAGAAAGCTTTAAACGAGACTTGGTGGGGGAGAGGGGTATTGTCAGGCTTGCCTGTGACAAGCCAAGGGACAACACACCAAGGTTAGAGGGATGGGGTGCTGGTGAGGACCCTCAGCTTGTTGTTCCAAGATGTGCTGGGTACACTGCAGCACGCTCAAAGTCTTATGGATGTGAGCCAGGGCTTCCAGAGGTGATAGGAGCTAACAGAAAACAGGGGTAAAACACCACATGCCTGCAGGGCTGTAATCTCATTAGCATCACAAAGACATGGTGGGACGGCTCCTATGGCTGGAGTGTTGGAGTGGAAGGATACAGGCTTTTTAGGAAAGATGGCTCTTTAGGACAGGGGAATTGAGAGGCTGTTGCCCTCTTATGTCAGTGACAGCTGCAGTGCATGGAGCTCCACCTGGGGATGGATGAGGAGCTGACCTAGAGTTTATGGGACAGGATTAAAGGGAGGGCAAGGACAGGTAACCTTACAGTGAAGTCTGCTGCAGGCCACCTGACTAGGATGACGGAACAGATGATGCCCTCTATAGATAGACAGGAGCAGCCTCACATTCACAGGCCCTGGTCCCCATGGGGGACTTCAGCCACCCCCATATCTGCTGGACAACACAGCAGGGCACAGGCAATTCAGGAAGTTCTTGGAATGCATTCATGACAGCTTCCTTCTCCAA
>VXBO01005934.1:158520-175674 GCA_013400135.1 Rhinoptilus africanus | reverse complement strand
GCCTTACCAATGAGCATGGAAGGGTTTCCCCTGTTTTCTCTAGACCTGTGGAGCTTCATCTAGTACTCCTGCATGCAGTTGTTTCTCTATGTATTCTTCTCTTTGCTTCTTTCATTTACTCTTACACACTTTATTGACTACTCTCCTATATTTGTTTTGGGTTTCACCTCCCTTTGCTTGTTTATTGTCTCTTTCATCTCTTTTTGTATTCCTGTTTTTACTTTCCCAGTAATTTTTTTTTCCTGACATTTTTTCTCCACCTCTCCAATCAATGTTACGCCTCCTGTTGCCTTCTTTTCATGACAACTTTCAAATCACGTGTTTGGTTACTTCTTTCTGACAAGAAGTCACAGTAGGGAGCAAAGGTAATTCTTTCACCTTTCTAAAAACTACAGGTAACTCAAAGGGGAAGAATTTTGTTTGGTTTCTCTCTGCTCAAGGAGTTGCCAGACAGCAGAAGTAGGAAAAGAGATGCTAATGGCAAAATCTGAGAATTTGTAGGAAAAGGAATTTTCTAGTGTTATTTCCATTTTGCTTTTGTGCTCCCACCTCTAACTTTTCCTGCCTCATTACCAGCAATAGTGCTATACTGAGTGAGATAGTTCTGCCTGCAAAGTAGGAGACAGGGAGGAGCCCAGCAGGCATTAGCACTGTTTCAGGCCGCAGTAAGTCCTGATAAGATATTCTCCTGAATATCCACTTGGCCAGCTGCAATGCAGAACAATTGGTACATGGATCAATGTGCCTCCCCGATTCCAGAATAAACACTAAAGGAAGACCTTAATGAACCCTACCAGACGAATGTAAGCTGGTTCCCAGGGAGGTGGGGAAAAGCTATGAAACTGCAGCTTCTTCAGTTGGATATCTTTTCTAAGAGAACTGTTGGCTATCAGTTCCATAAAAGCAGGACCACCATGTCAAGACACTATAGCAGGGTTGTTAAATGGTTTGACTCTGTTTGGAGCTTCTTGGTCATATGCGTATAGCTTTATTTTTATTTAATAGTCTTAAGAAAGCAATATCTCGAGTCTCCTAAAACTGCTGTAGGCCTGGTCTTAAGCCAAATCTTTAATTACCTTCCTGTCTTCTGATTGTTGACTCTGCCTTGTAATAGCAAAACAGAGCCTCTATGTTGGATTCGATACTGCCGGTTAGATCATGACCTTGCTACTGAAATACTGTTTCTTCTACTGTTTCAAGACCAAGTAATCCTTAGAAATATAGGTTAATAAAGGCAGCACCTTTTTCACATTAATCAGTCTGTGCATGTCAAAACATGGAACAAACTTTTCATGTGAAGAATGTCCAAACTTGCTCTTTTGTGTTTTCATTCAAATAAAAACCTAGGCTTTTTCCTCTCGTTTGCAAGAATACAGTTTCTTCCACAGATTGTCAGCAGAATTAGGTCTTGAAATATTTAGGTATCATGTTGTTTCCTTTTTGCAGTTGGGTATTTAACATTATGGCTGATTGTTTTCTTGGTACCAGATAACTGATGTCTACCATTTGACCTAAAAGATACTCTCCTATGTTGTCAGCATGCTTGGCAATTGTACCTTAAGTGGTAGATCCACATTTAGCTCCACAGGTTTCACTACAGATTAAATTCATCCTCAAGCTGCTCCCAATTGCTTGGGAAGAAGGGGGACATCTAGTACATTAGTTAAGAATTAGTTACTTGGTGATATGATTAGGAATTCGGATAATGCAAATATCAGAATAACTCTGAAGGAGTATGTGTGGAGGCAATTAGCTACATTAAGAGGTTCTTACCAAGGTAAGATGTGACAGAAGGAGAACATTGCAAATAATGGTTATTATAATCACCAGTAATATCACTTATTGATCCAAAATTGTCTATTTGATAGCCTGGAGTATTCACTGTGCATTGCTGAACTGCTAAAGGCCTGCTCAGTAAATTAAGGCTTGAAGGTCTCATTTCTGCAAATAAGAGTCCTTGTATTTTACTGATGTAAAACTTCTGGCCTATATATTCTGTTGGTAAAAATACGTGGGGACTGGACCCACTTCGGTCACCAAAGAAATTAGTTCTTCATATTTATTACAGGAAGTCCTTCCTCGACTAGTTGCATTTTGCTCCTACAGATATTGGTGTTTCCCATCCTTTAGGTTGCTACTTAGATTTTTTTGGTCATATGTTTCATAGCTACAAACCATGTGATAGCATTACTAATTTTTAAATGCGTTTTAAAAATTGATTTAAGGGTTCAGCTGTATGGTGTCTGCAATTTTGTAGCTTACAAAGGGAGACCAACAACGTTTAAGCCTAGAAAAAAATGCATGCTGAGGTTTCTCTTTCCCTGTTACTCTACATCTCTTTCTCCCTTCACTTAGCTTTTGAGAGTAATCTAAGCAAAATTACATGTTGGTACAAGGTAAAATAAAGGTATGAATTAGCCAGGAATAAATTTAGGCTCTAAATTAGGAGGTTTTTAGCCATCATCTAAATAATGGAGAGAAAAACTTCCAACCTGCTTTTATGATGGACCATGAAAACTTTGTGAATAGGAATATATTCAGGATTGGTTACATGAGGCAAGACTCAGTGACCTGATGAATCTCTGTATAGTCCCCCATCCCTATCTTGCTAAACGCAGAGCTTTGTACTTTCATGCTACTTAACAATAATATTAGATGAACTATACAGGTGGATGGAAGGCATCAATTTAAATCAATGGCTTATTTTGATGTGTGATTAGTCACTGGAAGTCATCTTTTTTCAACATTGTTTTCAGTCTGCATTTCTGCTCTTGTCTTTTTCATATTTGAATGGGTAGAAACTAAATCTGGAAGTGGCATGAATATGACTGTCCAAAACCAGCTTCTGGAAAACCTAATTAAAGAATTGGCAAAATGTGGCTTGCTATCATTGTGAGTTCAGAGCCTGGTTAAATGAAATTTGAAGAATCTCAACCTCCAGTAGTGAACTTTTTATGGATATTAGAGACAAAGTCAAGAATGCAATGTGATAATTATCAAAAAGAAATATGAAAAACAGTATTGAAGCATTAACTAATATAATACTAATTGGAACACTAAAGTCTTCCCTAGATGAACGTCTACTCATATTTCTTGAACTTTTAAGTTGTTTATAATACAGTAAAAGGTCATGCTAGAGGGCACTTTATGTAAGAAGGCAAATTATCAGATTGGATAATTCTTTCATATTGTCTATCCTGGAAAATGTTGCAAAGAGAATATTTCTTTACATTGAGTATAATTTCCTTGAGTAATTCCCAGGTGCTTGATAAGGAACTGAGAAACTGGAGTGTCTGACAAAGTAAGCAGAAATACATACAGACTAATCCAAAACCCAAGATGTCAATAAAAAGATTTCTACTGATTCAGATAAGCTGAAGGTCAGGCCAGCATTGCAGAAGTCATCTTAGTAATGGACTACCCCCCACACACAGTACAAAGGGAACTCTTTATATGTATGTCCAAACAGAGTGTTTGGAATGCTTTCAGCAGAGTTTGGCTCTGATTTGACATGATTTTATTTCAGCTTGTTAAGCCACTACTATATGATTTAAATAAATGTTATTTTAATGGATGTTGAGAAAAAGAGATGGACTTCATGACAAGTAGTTCAATTTGTGAGCCTGACTGCTTAAATACCTCAGTTTTGCCAGCACATGAATAATTTTTCTTTAACAAAATAACACAGATAACTTGTAAACATCTAAAAACCTAGGAGTGCATGCTGGGGAAAAAAAAAATAATGTTCAGTTTAGAGTTTGAACTCGTTGTTGAGTGAATTTCACATGACTTTCTTATAGAAATCATTGTGAAACTTTTGAGTGTTGTGTTTCAATTGCAATTTAGATCTTCACAGAATTAACGGAATCAAACTGTACAGTAGTTGTTCACATGAAGGAAGAAGGTTACGTTTTAAACACATAAATATAAAATTAACTAACAGTCCTATTCTCACGAAAAGTCTAGGTAGCCACAGTAAATTGTAAAGAAATATTTAGAAATTACCTTTTCCAAGTTTGGTGTTTTTTTTCTTAAAATACCTAGAATTTTGGTAAGGGCAAGAATTGGAACAAGATAAAGGCTTTCTGTAGGATGTGCTGGAATTGGAGGGATTCCACCACTTTTCTATGCAATCTATTGCAATGCTGAATTCTTATGATGCAGAATTTTTTTCTTATACCCATATGGATATATAAATGTTTAGGAAACATTTTTTCACTGAAAGGGTTATTAAACATTGGAATAGGCTGCCCAGGGAGATGGTGGATTCACCATTCCTGGAGGTGTTTAAAAAAAGGGTAGATGTGGTACTTAGGGACATGGTTTAGAAGTGGTTTTTGTCAGGGTAGGTTAATGGTTGGACTTGATTATCTTAAAGGTCCCTTCCAACCTCAGTGGTTCTATGATTCTATGATCCTCCTGAAGTTACTTGTGTCCATTTCCTCTTTTCATGTCACCATTTATCCTTCTGAAGAGCGTATTTGTATCTTCTCTGCAACTACCGATTCAGCCTATTGCAAGGCTGACTAGATCCCCCAGACCTTCTCTTATTTTGGCTGAGCAAAACGCTTTTCCTTCAGCCTTTCTTCATGCCTCAAGTTCTCCAGCCGTCTGATCATCTTGATGGACCTCTATGGGCCTCTTCATTTTGTCAATGTCTCTCTTGAAATGGGGGAACTCAAATGGGACACAGTGCTTCAGGTATAGTCGAGTGAAATCATGACATCCTTTGATCTGCTGACTATACTTTTACTGATGCAGCTCAGGACATGGTTTCCCTTCATTGTTGCAACAGGACAGCTACTGGATCATGTTCAGCTTTCTGTCCTCCAGTACTTCCAAAGCCACACTCTAGTTAGTGAGATCCCAGCCTATGTGGCTGTTTGGGTTTATTCCATCCCATGTGCAGGGTTTATGANATAGATATATATACTATATATATATATATATATTTCCTAGACAGTAACTTACATAAGATTCGTGCATTTCAGAACATATTGAATACTCTACAGACCTGTAGTAAAAATGTAAACTGTGATTTAAAGCANATTATCTTTGTTAAACCTCATGCATTTCTTGTTAGTCCAGTCTTCCAGCCTGCTACGGTCTCCTTCCTAAGGTGGCACTTGTCTCTGTTGTGTCTGCCTCTCTTCAAGCTTGGTGTCATCCCCAGACTTGGTGAGCATGCATTCAATTCCACCATCCCAGTCATTTATAAAGATACTGAATACTATTGGACCCCAATAATGACCCCTGAAGACCTCTACTTGTGACTGCCTCCTGCTTTGACTTTGAGCCATTAAGAACCTCCCATATGCATTAGCCTCCCCTGATTGACATCTCCAACAGTTTTCCACTTGCATTTATTTTGGATATCTAGCCTGGAGGTGGCAATCTTCTGACCACAGAAGAATGCACCTACTTTGTAGAGGTTTATAAAAATTTATAAAATCACAGATAGCTGTGATACATGAAAGATTAATGCACATAGATATATATACAATGCACATAGATATATATACTATATATATATATATATATTTCCTAGACAGTAACTTACATAAGATTCGTGCATTTCAGAACATATTGAATACTCTACAGACCTGTAGTAAAAATGTAAACTGTGATTTAAAGCAATGTGTGTCTGTCAGTATATTTTATTCACACACATTCAACATTTTTTTTATTCAATAATTTCTGAAGTATCTTCTTTTGCTATTTTTTGGTCCATGTTGTCTCATATGAGATGCCATTAGCAAAAAAATGGATACAAATAATTTTGCTAGAGTCATAGATGTAATAGATGTAGAAGCGAATGGTNCATTTATAAAGATACTGAATACTATTGGACCCCAATAATGACCCCTGAAGACCTCTACTTGTGACTGCCTCCTGCTTTGACTTTGAGCCATTAAGAACCTCCCATATGCATTAGCCTCCCCTGATTGACATCTCCAACAGTTTTCCACTTGCATTTATTTTGGATATCTAGCCTGGAGGTGGCAATCTTCTGACCACAGAAGAATGCACCTACTTTGTAGAGGTTTATAAAAATTTATAAAATCACAGATAGCTGTGATACATGAAAGATTAATGCACATAGATATATATACAATGCACATAGATATATATACTATATATATATATATATATTTCCTAGACAGTAACTTACATAAGATTCGTGCATTTCAGAACATATTGAATACTCTACAGACCTGTAGTAAAAATGTAAACTGTGATTTAAAGCAATGTGTGTCTGTCAGTATATTTTATTCACACACATTCAACATTTTTTTTATTCAATAATTTCTGAAGTATCTTCTTTTGCTATTTTTTGGTCCATGTTGTCTCATATGAGATGCCATTAGCAAAAAAATGGATACAAATAATTTTGCTAGAGTCATAGATGTAATAGATGTAGAAGCGAATGGTCATTACACTGTCAAAAAAAAAAAAGATGCTAAGTGATTTAGATTCTTCATAGCACAAAATGCTTGGTATCTTGGTTCTTATTAGATCATTCCATCATAGAATTGAATAACTTGTTCAGACTTAAATTGTGTCGTGTTGAAAAGTTGCATTATTTTTTAATGCTCCTATAATATATTTCAGGAGACTTATGAAAACAGAAGAATATTGTGACAGCCTGATGTTCAAGATGGGCCTATATCAAATTTCTTTATCTAATTTTGTGAAAAAACAAGTTGCATTAGAGGATTTGAAATCTTAATTCCAGATTTTAGGTTTATGGCTTTGATCATCGTAAGTGGAAAGAAGCTTCTTTGGCATAGAGAAATTTTCAATTGCAAATAAACTTTAAAGTTAAAAAAAAAAAGAAAAAGGAAACTCTCTCCCAACTAGCATACACACAACACTTCTCTTTTTTGAGATAAAGGATACAATAATATTATTAAAGTCTTGCCCACGAGACTTATACAGTAGCTGGAGTCTCACTCTCCTCTTTCTCCTCTTTCTTCTCTCTCTTCTCATTTGTTTATTCCCTGTTCCAGGTGAAATCTCTGTGGAACTAACCATTCCTTCTTTCCCCAATTAATTCACTGGGAAATCTTAGTTTAGCTTTGGCATGGGACTTTGTTCTCCTTGTGTGGCAGCTGAGCACTGATGATTCCTGGGATAAGTTTCAAATGACAAAAGCATGTCAGCTGGGCTTTGATCTTTAATTTCAATCACTGGTGGAAAAGATGTAATCATCCGCTTGTTTTGCTAAGTATAAATGCATTAAAAGTAAGAATTGCATTGCACAAGGGTAAAACTGCTAATGCAGTAACTGAGCATCATTTTGTAAAACTGGAAAAACATCCTGCCTGTATCTTATTAAGAATTTTTTTCACTTTTCTATTCAGCTGATTTATTACAATCCACTGTGTTGGAGAGTGCCTGAACTTGTTTCCTCTTTCCTTTTCAGCTTCCTTATTTTAGCTCAGATGGTACTTTACTTTAAATCACATAATATGGTAAAAGGTCTGTTATTTGACCTGTGACTAGGTTCACACGACCAATCTTAGCTAGTCTAAAATTAAATACAAACAGTGCTAAAATATACTGAATAATTCTCAACTTAAACTTGGGAGCTGCCAAGTAGAACAGTACTTTATTATTGCACAATAAAAGACAATTAGAATAATGACTGTTAATGATTTAAAGCGTTTGTAAAATGAACATACCAAACCTTTCATTCCACAATACTATTATTGCAGCTGTACCCTATTTGTTGAGGGCTTGAGGACATGTTTCCTATTTTGTTTGATTTATAGCCTTGTAACCTCACAAATAGTAGGAATTTTCCACTGGTAACTGCACAATGTATGGAAAGGACAAAATTATTTTTAAAATTGATCATGTTTCACAAATTGCCACTTGTACTCTGTAGTCAAGTATTTCCTACTTTTGCAGAGCTTTTTTTCCCTCTTAACTGTGATGAATGTATTAACAGAGTTAGCTTTCCAATTGTATTGTGGTACACCAACAGGATAGGTTTTACCATGGAATTCATTATGAAGAAGTTTATATGAAATTTATGAAGAAGATGAAGTTTAAAAAAGAAAAAATCATAGACTATGATTTTAGAGACACAAACTATAAAACTTTAATATCAAGATTAAATTGTTCATTTGTGGGTTTGGGTTTTTTTTGTTGTTGTTGTTTTGTCTTTACTCATTGATAAATTGCCATGAAAGGATAAGAAAGGCTAGGAAATGATGCATGGCTTGAGAAATACTCCATGGAGGCACTGTGGATTCTTTAAGAGAAGAAATCACAATTGCTGTGAATTAATCTAGCTTCTTGGGTGAAGCCTTGTGAGCTGCCTCAGCACCACCTTCACTTCTGTTCCAGAATGATTCCAAACAACTCTGATAATAGACAGGTAACCAGACATATTGTTTATTGTATCATGGGTCCTAAGAACATCTGTGGTTGTTTTTCTGCTAATCCGGCATGGGATTAATTCACATGCAGATCTTGTTTTGATGGGTGTGTGTGGTGAGCAAGATGGTTTAAGATGGATGATTTTATTTAGTTATTGTAATTTGTTTGGGTCAAACAGAAAAGAGAAAAAGACTTCTCAGTCAGAGAAAGCAAATTCGCAATACTAAAAAAAGTGAAATCACGTGAGAAGATGCATAACATCTTTGTTTTAAGCATGCTGCCTTACAGCTAGGAAAACTTCAAGCTATTTATTTTGCCAATATTTTCTATTGGCCATGGAGTCCAAGCAAGTCTTGTTTTCCATCACAGACCCAAACACACATGAAGCGCTTCTTTTACAGTTTAATGTCACTCTTTTGTTTATCCTACTTAATACAACATTGCTCTGAGAAAGTCATGAGTAAGAAAAGCCAAAACTAGAATACTGTTGGTGAGGAGGCTGCGTGTGCCAGAAATGGTACTTTTCTTAAAACAATCTTCATGTGACGGTGATTCACAGAAATTTCTGGTGTTTTTTTTAAAAAAAGAAGGTCAAAACCTACTCACCGTCATGTACTAGTCCTGCTGTGTGAAGGGATTAACTTGCTAATGATCAGCATGTTCTCATTGTTCGCAACATGTTTTACAGGGAAATATGTGCATTCAGTATAACAGTATGATCTCAGTCTCACAGCCTAACGTGGGCAGAGCTTTCATAACATTCACTCACTTATTGCATAAACTGAGAAGGGGAGTGTCACTTGTAGCGGGGCCAAAGAATCAAGACCCTGTCTCAGTGTTCATTTAAAAAAAATAAGTGATAAAGTGTATTGAATATCATCATCATCTTTGCCATTGTTTTTAACTGTTTCATTAGAAGCTTCCTTAGCAAGTTCAGTGGAAGGTTTTTGCGCATGCGTGTGTCCCTGTGTTGTCCCAGTACTTCTCTTTCATTTGCTGTGGTTTGTAGTAAAATAAAGCTCAGAGTAAAGTGGTGAAAGCTTGGACAGCATTTTTAAAAGTGTCTCTGAAGTTCCAGGAACTCGGCTATTGTGAATTATTGTTCTGAAAAATGATGAGTTCCTGTTATTTAAAAGAAAAGGCCATTTTTACACAAAGTATTAAATTTGTAAAAGTCTAAGAAAAAGTTTTTAAAATGGGTGGGATTTAAGCGTTGTTATTAAATCTGGATTATTCTGCTTAGCTTTTATATCTAAAATATTTGCATTACAGTGCTGAGCTTTTGTTTAGAGGTTAAAAATACACTGCTGTTAGAGTCTCTTTTTAAAGGAAAATCAATACATTTAGCACAGAAAACCAAACAAATTTTGTTGGGTTAATTTTTAGAATAGAAAATGAAGTTTTGATGAGATAAGGAGTTTTCCAAGCCAGTAGAAATTTTTAATGTATAATACTTAAAAGACACACTGGTAACATAACATTTGTTTTTATGAGGAGCATTAAGAAACATTAACTTGATTGATGATAGTCAGTTACTTTGATTTTTAATTTTATGATAGGCACAATAATATTAGAACCTTATTTTTAGTTGAAGATAATGAAAATTAAATTTTCATTTGGCTGAAAATTATAGTACTGCACCTGCAAAAATTAATATGAATCTGTATTTCTTCTTGCAGAAAGGGTGGTTGGGCAATCTAGCATCTGGTAGTAAAATATGTGTACTTGTGCATGAAGACAAGTACAAAATCTTGCTTAAGTCCTGCTTAATATGACCTGCTCTATTCAAGAGACCTTCTCTCTATTGCTTAGTCTTGCAACACTGGTTACAAGCTTTTGTGAAGTGAGATTTTGGATGAAATTTAACTAGTAAAAACCCAAAGTCTCAGCATGTGAGATGCATGATGCAAAGCCTCTGAGAAAACTAAGAACACAGTCAAAGTAATCCAAGAATTCTTTTCAGACAGGAAACTTTCCACTTACCAAGTTTTAATTCATTACATTAACTACGAAATTAGCTAAACCTCAGATTGTTATGTTAGAAACAAAGATGAGTATGCTTAATTTAAGATAGATTGGTTGATATACTCCTTAAGATTACATAGAAACTCCTTGTCTTCAAATATCCAGGAAACAGAATCATAATTTCTATTCATTGTGCAAAAGAGAAACAATACAAAGAGATTGCGCTGCAGAAAAACAAATGTTGCTATATGCTGACAGAAATAGAGGAAGCTTTCCCAGGACATGAAAACACAGTACAGTTGGAGGTGATGATAGAATCTGACTCTTTGTTTGTGTTTGGAAGATCTCAACTTTAAAATGAATATGCCACCATATTACTTTAGGTGGCAGATTGTTTTACTTTCCACTGCTTAAGGATTGGTATCCTGACCATAGTAAAAGTAATGCCAATAATTTAAAAACACAGTAGAGTTAACAAGATTTTAATGCAATAAATCTCAATATAGTAAAGTCTTTTAAATGGCTTAACGGTCTATTTAAGTTGTGGTTTTAAGGAATAAGGTTTGTTACCAATGTATACACACTTAAAGACTAAGACTAGAGAACGAACTAGGGAATCTTTGATTTAGTGTTGTAAAATGCATCTAAGACTTGCTAAATATAAAGTGCATATTTCCAGTTTCATTGCTAACAACTATTCAGAGCAAACACCCACAAAACTTCCAGTAAATATCATCAAGTCTTTGAAATATCAAGAGATGTGTATTTTGGTGCTATTCAGCTTTTTATTTTGGTGCATGCTTTAAAAATAGATGATTATTTAATCTGTTGTATGTTGTAAAAACAGAATCTCAGTGTTTTGATGAGTTGACTGGAGTTGCACAAGTACCTAGAAATATAAAACTTTGCTCAGGAAAGAGGAGAAAACATTGTACTTCAAATAAAGTAAGGTAAAATTTTATTGTGGAAAGACAAGATTTTACCTATCTCTGTCTATATCCCTATTTTAAAATCACTAATTGCTACCATACTCTGCTCCCTTTCTGCAGTAGGGATGTCCCTGACTTCAGCATCTGTCAGTCCTGGGGATTTCTTTGAAGAGCTATCTGCAGAAAAGGGTTTAAACTGTCTGTCTGTCTGGTCTGTGGTATCTTTTTGCAGCCAGTATCTTTTGTGATTTTCACTTTTCCTGAATATTAAAGTAAAAATCCAGGTATCGTCTCAACTCAAGCAGGAAAACTTGGTATAAGTATTTAAATCTCTGTAATAAGATATAAAGAAAGTGCATCTTCACTATGTTTTTGCTTTAGATCAGGAGTGCAATTTTGAAGTGAATCTCCCTATTGTGCAGACTTACTGTGCAATGCCTTGTATTGCAGAGCAGCCAATGAACAAACAAAATTAAAATGGAAAGCATGATCCAGAAGCACACTGGAAAAAATTGCCTTTATGTTTACATTTGTATAACTGTTTGAGGCCAATGTGTGAGCCCAAGGAAGGTCTGAGAACTTTTCAAATTGCCTGCCGATTCAGGGTTGCTTTTAAACTTGCTGAATAGATTGTCCTGGAAGTCTGACAAAGTTACAGCCAAAGTTGCAGCAAATGGCTCAGAATATTTTTCTGGAGAGGTACATATTTGTTAGTGGAAAAACCAACAGCACATTCAAAGAAAATAGTGCAGGGAGCGTATGCTCTGATTTTGTGGAAAAGCTGGCAGCTTTTCAGGTAATTAATAGGCTGAAAAGATGGTGTGAACATTGAGTCATAAATCCTCTATCTTCTGTTGTTTATTTTCAGGAAAACAATCTTTGTAAATAGGATTTTATTAAGGAAACATGAAACACTCTTAGCAGTTTCTTCTCCTAGTAGCAGTATTATTTCTCCTCTGCCCGTAGAACTATGGATATCAGTCAAAGAAGCATATGTGGCCCCAGTCTGAATTGCTTCTCCATGTAGATCCATGCACATTTCATGAAACCAGTCCTTTCTTGAGAGTATTTTGTGCTAAGGAGGCCTATTAGCCTCTGATTCTAGCACCTCCAAGCCATCTTTTCCTGACCTAAGCTAAAGAGAGAACCTCTTAATTAAAATCAGAACAAAATCATTTGTCTTGGAAAGAAAGAAATAATTACAGAATGATTTTAAAAGAAGTGGGAAACATCTGACTGGTCTTTTGCCTTTCTGCATGTTTATTCTAGTCTCTCAAAGCAGCAGTTTTGAAACTAAAAGTCTTCTTTTTGGCTCAGTTGGCAAATAATAGATCACAGAAACCAAGTGTTGGACCATGTTTCCTTGCTTTACTTTACCTCATATAGTTGTCTTCCTAGACTAAGATTCTGTACAGTTAAATATGTAAGTACAAAGCTTGGATATCTCTTGTATTCAGAGTTTCATAGTGACATGAAATCTACTACAATTTTTTGCCTAACAGCTTGTTCTGAATTTTTGGTATAGGAACAGGCATGAGGTTGTACAATTGTTAGTGCACTCCAGTCTTCTGGCCAGGCATGAGTGCATAGCACTGCACCGTGCTTGTGGAGGAGAACTGCAGTCTTCCATACCTGCTATGCTAAGTCAGCTCCTGGATATACTTTTATACAGAACCCACTGAACAATGCTTGATAAATCAGATAACAGCTTGTGGAAACCATTTTTTGTGTATCTTCTGGTATCTGTGCATCCAGCTTCCATTGAATAATCTGTATTTTGTTAAAAATGTCCTTTGTGAGATAAAAACCTTCAAAATTTTACTCTTTCCCGCTGCTAAAGAGCTAGTGATTTAACTATTTATGCAGAGGAGCATATGTTGCCTTTTGGCCACTGACAATAGCATTGAAAAATTACAATGCAACTGACTTACTTTCAGCACATTGCTTTGAATTATGTGAGACAGGAAAATGAAGACCTGACTACTATACCTGGTTTTGAAACATCACTTTGGATTTAGAACAATCAATGTGACACAGGTTTTCTTGGATACAACAATTTCATTAACAGAATTTATTGGGGTTTTTTGTTGGCTATGCAATCTGCACTTAATTACTTAATTTGTGTTGGGACCGTTCATTAGAAAGAATAATGTCATATTTCTGTTACGCTATTTGTAAATGCTGTGTAACCTGTCAAGTAATAGATCTTCGCTCCAAGATTGAATTTCTTCCATGTTATTACATTATAAAACTCTTACAAAACTTGATATAAAAATTAAATTAGTTAAATATTATTACTGTTTCTTCTTCCCCTAAAGACAATTGTGGACTGGCTCTTTCAGTTGTAAATCTCCATCTTGGAGAAAGTTAATTTCATTAGAACAATTCTGATGCATCTTTTGGCTGATATCACTGATATCACTGAGGTTCCTCAGGGGACAAATCCTTAATATTAACCAAAACCTAGACAAGTGTACTGTTTGATACCAGATTTACAAGAGGATATTTCTAAATATCTTACAAATTCTATGCTTTTGCTGCAGTGTCCTTTGCAATTAGTTCTCCTAAATAATCTTTCAAAAATAATCTGATTAAACTTTTATTGCCATTATTTCTTGTTTGTTTTATTGTAATAACATCTATGTTTGTGAATCGGTACTGCATATTCACTTTGATAGTCAGTGTAATCATGTAATAAAGGGACAGCTTCTACTCCCCCAGAATTCCTCCTAGACCTCGTCTGTAGTGCTGCATGTGCAGTATGTGCCAAAACTACACGTCTTCTAGTACAGTCTTCAACCTCTTGGGAAACTGAATAAGCACTATTTATGGTATCCTTTCATTTAATTTCTGTTTCATACTTGAATGTTTGTTTTTAATAATAATAAATAAGTTTCAGTCCCTTTGCAGTCACTAGCAGTCTGATCCTAAGAAATGTTAGATGTAGTGATCTCAGGATCAACAGTGATAGCAATTAGCAAGATCCACACAAGCTGAATGTTGTCTTTCAGAGCTATATTCATAGGGTTGTTTTCTTTCGTGATTTGCAAAAACAAAGGGAGAAGCTGGGTATGATTATATGGAGTTTTTAGTCATAGGCACGCTAAGCTTTTTTTACATTTCCATGGTACATTTACCATGGAAAGGATCAAAATTGAAAAACAGAAAGAAAATGATAATGTAAGAGAAGAATCCTTGGCAAAACCTGTTGGCATTTAATAATAATTTAGCTTTTGATAGAAAAGTTAGCTACTCTTGTAAGTCATTTTGCATATTTTAGGTATTTAATGAAGCTGTAGAAAAGTTTTCAATAACTTGTTTGATTTAAGCAGCTCTTTGTTCTCTTTTCACTGAGCCAGAGCATTCTGTTATACGCTCACCCATATAGGCAAGTTGTATCAAAGAGACATTTTTGTGCTAGACTTGCAAAAATTCTGGGAGCAGCCCCAGCTCTGAGTGCACTTCCTACCATTGTCATAAATCACTAGATACATGTTTTGCCTTACTTGGGAAATTCTTTTGTAAATCAATGACTGCACTAAAATCTGTTGTTTATGAGTGTATGGTGAGAGCTATGCTTTGAGGTTTTTAGTTTTTCTGGGAGTCAAACAACATATTTTTTTCTTCCTCTTCACCCAGTTTGTGTGATATTTGAGTTTCAAAGTAGATTTAACATACTCTAAAGCCCATTACTGAAGTTTCAGTAATGAGCTTGGACAAACTTAATCTTGTGTTCATTTTGTGATAAAAGACTCTAATAGATTTTTTTTTTTAAGCTCTTACCACTGCTTCTGTCTCTTTTGAAATGCAGACTGTTCTGCTATGAAATAGCTCTTAGTTACAAAGTTATACAAACGTCACATTTTGAGTTTAAATCTCTCATTTCTTTGTTAGGTGACTTTTTTTTTAACTCACCCACTGTGTCTAAATCCTAGGTAGTAAGCATTCTTGGCAGTGATTATCATTGTACAAATGAAGTTTGTTATTTGTTCATATAATAATTAGCTTTGTAGGGAGGGGTTTGTAGAAATTGCATGTATTAGAAACAGCTGATCATATTTTCTGGACAAAAGATCCTGTAAGTCCGGCTATTCATCTTTCACTATTTCTTTTGAAATATCCCTAAATCATATGGAGTCTTCACTAATATTTTAATGAAATATGAATAGTAACAGTATTATTGAAATTATTTAAATGAAAGTAAGTTTATTCTAAAGTGAGGTTTTGACAATTATTAATAGATGTAATTGACACTGGAAATCTTCACTGGTACTTTTTAAAATGTGACAATTCTGTTCTCAGTTGTAAGTTTGCATTTCCCAAAACATATTTAACAAATATAAAAAATGTGATGTTACAGAGTTAAGCTATGGTACACATTGCTATTTTTTTCAGGTAAGCTCAGTTTAAAAGACAGTCTGACAACATACTCAGCACTTGTTCCTCATCATTATATTCCTCCCTTCTGAGATGGGGGTCATAGTCCACTCGGTTCTGTAAATGAGTGCTAGCATGAAAATGCTCTGAAAATGACCAGTGAAGTGAGCCTTAAATGAGCTTAAAAAACCCTGTTTCCAAAAACTCTTTCTAAAGTTTGCTTGGGTGTTTTACGTATTTTTAAACCAGATTAGTTGCCTATTCAGTTTAGGGTGTAGCTGCACAAATTGTTGGATCAATGAAACTGAGGAGACAGTAACATACAAAAAGGTTGAGTCAGCAAGATAGAAGGTCCTGGAACATGCTTAGTTCAGAATAAAGTTTTATGGCTGTAAAAAATGTCCTTTATAATAACTTAGTTCCTTGTAATTGCTCTTTGGGTTTATACTGATCAGTACAAGCAAATTTTCCTTAGGGCTTTATCCTGTTTTCATCGAGATAACAGCAATTCCCATTGATCTCAGGCTTTTCCTAGTCTGTTTCCTCAGTGCTTTCAGGGATATTATTGTTGCATAAGAAAACAAGTTGTTTTCCATAGAGAGGAATGTGTTTTAATCTGTGACTTCATAAATTGAAGCGTTTTCATGATGGATTTGTAGATTAGTTGAGAGTAAGTATTGACCAAAAAGAGGCAAATAGATTCAGGCCATTAGAATATAATTCACAGAGCTTCAAATGGTTGAACTCTGTTCCTAATAGTAATTTCAGGAGCTGTCAACCTGTCTGTTCTCTGTGGTTGCGTGTACTAAGCAGTTTAAATAATTACACAGTATTTCTTAAGAAGGCTCTCTTCAAACGGCAAAGTAACACTTTCTGAAAACACTGTAAATCTTACAGTGCTCTGACATATTTTCAAAATGTGTATTTCAAATAAAACTAAGAAAAATAAAATGGTAACCTAATACAGAGCCTAGGCTATTCTCAGTATGAATATACAAAGTGCTATAATTGTCAGAGCAAAGGTCTGTCTAATGCTACCTTCCTCTGAAGGTAGTTAATAGCAGATGCTTGGGAGGGTAGTAGAAAAACATGACAGCGATGCTTGGGAGGGTAGTAGAAAAATATGACAGCGAATAGACTGATTGTATCCAGTGGACTTGAGAGTGTTTGCAATCCTTTTCAAAGACTACTCATCAAACCAAAATAGTATATAGGATCTCAAGTATATGATATCTTGGTATACATACAATATCTTTTCAATCATAACACAAGAGATAGAGGTCTGTTATGATGGATCCAAACCTTTTGTGTTAGGCACTGTAGAAGTACATAAAAAGAAAACCTTTGCTTCCCTTCCCTCCTTTGTCAAACATAAAAGCTTTGGCAATAACAGTATAACTCCACTGCCAAGGTAACATATTTTATCTATAACAGTTTTGGAAAACAAATGTGGATAGTAAAAAAATTTTTAAAACCCTACCTGCTTCTGCAGCTT